>QVOB01015779.1:0-19355 GCA_014839585.1 Pseudomyrmex concolor
CAAAGTTTGTTAAATCCAAAGAAATTAATTTCTTTGGAATAATTTCATTGGAAATTTGTTAAATCTAAAGAAACCGTTCTCTCTGTGTACTTTATAATTATATTAGATGCGATTTTATTTTGCCCAAATTGTGTCATCAGTAAAAACGATGAAAGTATCAGTGAAGCAAATGCTTATATTCTTGCGATGAATCTATGCCTAAACAAGTGCGAAAAGAAATAACAAGGTAAAACCTGTTTGCATCATTTGTTGCTTTTACATATCTCAGCTCTTATATACCAATTAAGTTCTCCCTTGCCGATAGTTTACATGACAGTGTGAGGATATATTAGCAGGTATGCACTTATACGGTTAACTTTCAATAACCGACAGCGGATCGATTCGCGTCAGAATTCTGCGGTCCGTGACATTGGAGAACGGGACGCGAGAAAGCAATTTAGCAGGCGCAATAACAGACATCCAGTTTTGTTGTTGTCACCGATAAAGCGCGCAGCATATAAGCACGATTGCGGTATCGCAGAAGTGTTTTGGAAAACGAGAAGAATGAAGAGAAGGAAAAGAGCAACTCCCTAACAGATATGAAAGAAAAAATTCCATGAGATTAGAGGACGAATAAGCAGAGAAGCGGAACGACGACGACAACGACGACGACGACGACGACGACGACGACGACGACGACGACGACGCGCGACGAAACCTGTTCTCATTATTATATTCATATTCAGGCACGATGGAGCAAACTCTCTCCCTCATTCCGCGCCCTGTGCCTTCTTCTCCCTCTTTCTTCTTCGCGGATTCCCTCTCATTTTCTTCCGATCTCTCTCGTGAGAGAACCGCTTCACTCCCGCACCGTCGCGTAGAGAGGCGGTATAGATATAGCGGTATAAAAATCTCTATAAAAAGTTGAAAAGTGCCGCCGCCGGAGTTGAGAAGCGACAATGGATGAAATATGCCGCTTCGTTCGACCTACTGGAAGCCTTAAGGTGCCGGACACCTCCTTACACCTGCGCGCGCGAGCGCACGAAATCTCAGTGTGTTGTAGCGCCTTATTATAAACTGAGTCGGCGATCCCAAGCATCGCCATCGGATGGGACTTGAAACGTCTGTCTATGAAAGAGAGAAAGAGAGAAAGAGGAATCGATGCGGCCTTCTACCTTGAATAATTCCTGTTGTCGCGCGAGACCGCGGGGCGTTCGCGGCGATTCCGTGAAATTTGGGACCTCTCTGGTGTGTGTGTGTGTGTGTGTGTGTCTTATCCTCCCTCTTTTCAAAATAACTTGTCTACTTTACTCTTTCCTTTTTTCATACAAATTTGGTTTTGCTCCGGTATGGTTATATAGAAAATAAATATAACACAACAATGAATCCTGATCAAATTATGAAATGATAACGTGATACTTCTGTAATATACAGTTACACACACTCATATAAACATTTAATTTTAAAACTTATATAGATATGTAAACATGTAAAATTCTTTCCAGGATTCAGAGATATTCAGTCTTTTCTTGGACTTAGAAAGATTTCAACTTTCATATAGATTATGTAGCATTTCGTCGAACGTGGTTGTGCAGAATATATTGTCAGAATATTTTTTCAGTTCTATCTTGATATAATACTAGAATACAGAATTTTTCCGGTTCTATCTTGATACAATACTATTGAATCATTAATCAAGTGCGAGAAGTACAAATGTGCAAAAATTGCAACCAATTACTGCAGTAGACTACTCACAATGCGTTTTATGATTATAAGCATTTTTCGATCACAGTGTCTTTTATAAAATATTCGAAGACTTATAGTAAATATCAATATTGAATAAGAAAAATACAAATAAGAAAAAAGTTTGATCTAGCATTTATTACTATCTTCTCACGCTCTTACGTTATATTTCACGTGGAATCGAAAATGTGAAATTGCTTATTTAATCGTTTAATTTCTTCTGAACGAACAAATAACTTAGTATTGAAATGATAAAGATGAAATGATAAAGATGAAAACTCTATGAAAAACTTATGTATAGAACGTATGTACAGAATATTCCATTATATTCTTATTTATATAAAAAATAAGAACATAAATAAAATTATTTAACAAATAGAGATCATTAAACAAAAAGTTACATTGAAAATTAATTGTAGATACCATTCTATGCCTCCCAACAAAACAGATGATAAAATATAATGATTACATTTAAGATTATTTTTGAAAATAATCTTCTAATTTTTTGTTTAGTAGTCTTTTAATAGAAATTGAAAAATAAAGTACAAACTATTTAATGTATATATATATATATATATATATGTATATATACATTACCTGTTTTATATATATATATTACCCATTATTATATATACATATATTATCTGTGTGAAATAATGAAGATATTTTTTTTATTTGCACTTTTCAACGTTTGACACATCTTGTTTCATTCTTGTTAATCTTTGTATAGAAGAAACTTGCAAAAAAAATAAATTTTTAATTTTTATATTTATAAATTTTGTTTGATATTTTAACAATATATATATATATATTTGATGAAATATACTATACACACATTCTATACATAAGTTTTTCATAAAGCACACTTGATGCACAATTCAATGTGTGATTGTAACAGATAATATATAAAAGTTTTTAAAATTATTATTACAGTTTTAAATGTGTTTCACAAAACTACTTTTACATTACGTACGTTCTTATTATTTTGTACTTTTTTTCTGGATCAAAAAATTATTCTATGACTTTCCTTCCTATAGTAATCACATGATACATTACCTTTCTCGGATTTATACTCTATTAATTACATATATTACATGTTCTGTTTTTGAGTTTACGGCACTGTGTCTAGAAAAAAAAATGAAGAAAGAGAAACAATTTTTCTCTGACATAAAATTAATGTTATCACACATATGTGTGATTCTGCTGGTAAACTACGTTGGCGGCTATTAAAAGAAAACGTAAATTACGTCGATAATCTCACGACTTTATATACAATAAACTTTTTTATCACGAAGTAAATCATTGCGAGTGTAGGGCATAAGAGCGTTTTACGTAGACGCCAGTTTTGACGCGAATTTGTGAAATTCGCTAAAAGGTTTCTTACGCGAACAAAAGCGTTAAAGCTTGGAGTGCAAAGTTTTATTTTTGAAGCATACGCAGAACAAAAACGTAACGTTTTGCTTGGATGGCGAAATTTTGTGCGGCAAGTTTTCGTTATGTTTGAAGAACGATAGATGATGACCGAGTGATCATCGAGTGTCTTCTACGCGCACATCGGATCGGAATGTGTCGTTGTGTGTAAATCATAAAACATTGAACGTTCATCAATTGGCGCGGAACTTAATTTACATCCGCATTACGAGCCAACAAAGCGTCAAAATAGCGTTTTGCCATTTATTGTCAGTTGCGCGAAACTCGAGCTTAAATTGCGTAAGATTTATTATGCTGTGGCCATTAATCATTGCGTTTCTAGATTTACCGTCAAATTCTCAAAAAAATTTAACTCATTCCGCGGTATATTACGCGAGAGAACCGAATATATTCCTAGAATCGCTCTATTTCTAACTGATAGTTGAACGCAAATGCGCGCATTTATTTAATCATCATTTGTTAAATCCGATTTTTGAACGTGACATTATGCTTTGCAAAATTATTTTTGTAACGAATATATCATAAAAGAGTTGTTGTAAGGAAATACATAACATAATTTTTACAAATTTTTGTCATATTCACATTATTTAATCGTATAACTACACTATACGACTAAATCATTTTCGTTTTTTTATAATTTTGTATTACTGAACTTTCTTCTTTTTACGACACTCTCTCACTAGAGTTGTAATAATATTTCTTTCTTTCTTTCTTTCTTTTTTTTTTTTTTAATTTTTTATTTTATATCTTTCTATTTTTGAGGATCCGTGATCTAAATCTTTTTCAGTATTCTAGTTAAATTGATTAAAAATATATTTTCTTTTCTCCTGTTGACATTCCTGATTTTCTTTGAAGTTGTAATTATGACTTTTGTTTAGTGATATATTGTGCTTTGTTTGCATATTGTAAATATGTTTGTCTTCTCTTGAGAGATTTTGATTGTCAAAGAGAAATCTAGTCCTATATTTTGTACGAGCGAACCCAACGATATCGTTACATTCGGTCTTCTCCTGCTCCTTTGGAATTTTGTCTGGAGGAAGGTAAGCAAAGCCGAATTGACGCTGACTCACTCGAGCGAGCGCAGATGGTACCGGTGCCAGGAATGGTCAGACCGCGCTGACCCCGTGTTCTGGCCGTTACCATTTCTGAGTGACGTCTTCATGTCTGGCTCTGCGGGGCATTCCTCGTTCTTATTGTGTATTTGTCCGTCAACCCGTTCGGTAGAGACTTGGGACCGCGAGACATATATCGCCCACCCCTCACCTCGGCCACATCTCGCTGTGAAAACTGCGCCGGCACCTACAGAGATGACTCGTGAAAAAAAAAGATATCGCGAACCTAAGGATGACGCTAGCACCAACTTCTTCTGAACCTCTCTACCGTAAATATATGCATGATATGCACAAGTGGCGGAATCGAATAAAAGTGAAGTGTATGCGATAATACGACCGCTATTGCAAAAGATTGAAATGTATATTAATCGAGATCAATTCCTTGAAATTGAGATTGATTGCTTCTTTAATATGTTTAATAATATTTAATAATGTTGTATAGTTTAAAATGTATACTCAGGTGTCATAATTAACTCTTGTTCTGCGATTACATCAATTATGATTATTCTGAACGTAGAGAAATTTCTTACATAAGAGATAATAATAATAATATTGTATATAATTCATATATAATACCTATTATTATCTCTTAATGTGTAAAAATAAATATTATATATAATATGTATATATGTGTGTGTTTTAAGTACGTGTTATGATTAATTAAGTGGGTTCTCTGTGTGCTCAAGCGTAATTTCACAACAGTTACGCTAAACTTTATTTTATATAGATTTGAAAAGTTATTTTGTAATTTTATTTCAAGTGTTTTTTTATCAATATCAATGTTGTTCGACTCTCCGTGACTTTCTATTATATATGTTTCAGTTTTTAATAAAGTGTTTTGTACATAAATCAATTAAGTCTGTTATAGACTTACAGATATGATTGAAAATCGACTAAAGCGCGATTATAATCATCAAACGTCTTAAAGCTCATTATTTTTCAAATAATATCTATCGTTTAATTTTGATAGAAGTAGGTTTCATTTAGTTACTTCGTAAATCTCAACGCTGGTTTTTTTATCACATGGCTTTTGCTTTCGTAATTCAAATGTATCTCTCAGCAATTAAGATTACATAGATACAATCTCGTCTATTAACAGAAAAGAAGCAATTTATAGGTATTACCCTGCTTGAAAGGTCATCTACTAAAAGTCACTTGCTACAATTTTTGATGTAAGTGACGATTTAAGATCTTAAATACATTCAGTAAAAATATTAACTGATTGAGACTGTTAATAGGTAGTTATCGTTCTCTCTTTATGCAGAAAGAAAAGTTTTCGTCCGCGTAGAGATTCAAGGAGAATAAGCTTGTGCGAAACAGCAAAAAAATCAGTGGTTTTCTCTTTCTCTCTCACTTATGCTTCCAACCTTTCCAAAATATTGCAAAGATGCTTTGCTAACGAGCAACGATATTTCGGTGTAGGACTCTACCGATGTGCGATAGGCAACTAAACTCGTATTACTATCTACTGATTCCGCGCGTTGTGGTCAAGACGACCGCGCACGCCAAAAAAATCATAAAGATTGATGCGCTCTTTCTTTCTCTCTCTCTCTCTCTCTTTCTCTCTCTCTCTCTCTTTTGCGGCCGGTAGCGGTCTTTATCGAAAGAACGTCATATAAACGCGGCGTACTTTTCGTGACGATTAGCGGAGATGACGTAGCGTTATGCCGACAAAAGCGCGAACGATGGTTTACCGCTGCTTGTCGGGGTGTACGAGCCGATGGAGAGAAAAGACTTGACGGCGATCCTGAATAGAGCCGATAAAGAGGTAGCTGGTGAAGGAAGGTGAGACGCCGACGAGAGGTGTACCTCGTTAATTGGCAACAATTAACAGAACGAGCATGTGACTGGCTACTGGGAGCCACTCACGAGCGTGATACGTGCGAAAAAATACACACCGATTTCTTTTCTCTGTTTCTCTCGCGCGCTTCTTACGCAAGAGAAGCGCCGCATGCACATCGCGTCAACGTTTTCTTTTCGAAGCAGTCGGTTTCCGCGACTTCATTTATCAAAAACGCACGCTCGATCGAGGAATTCATATACACATATGAACTGACAGACACATATGAACAGAATCTCCGTGGCGTCCCGTTACGCTGTGATTTTAATCACGCGAACAATAATCGTAATTGTGAACGAAACACTTCGCGGCGCTTTCATGGTTCGACAAAGTCCACGTAAGTGAAATATTAAGACATGTTGTTTCTTATCCACAATGTCTGTTCATCTTATTGTTGAAATTATACTATAGTTTTAAACAGTTTTGTAAATCATTTTATATATATATATACAATGCGTTAAATCTAGCATTCACAAAATAATTGCATATTGTATATTGCAATTAAATTAAATAAATCATAATTTGAGTAAAAAAGATCTTTCTTCACGCAAAATTCTCTGCAACAGAGTCGCGCAGAACACCGCAAAGAAAACCTGTAGATTTATTTAAAAAGATCTTATACTTTCATGTGTCAACAACGGTTTAAAGAAACTTGCTCGCTAGATCAAATGTTTATTACTATACAATGTTCATTACTAAATCGTATCACTCCCTATGTATGATTTCATAACTCCAAAACGCAAATTTTAAAGAAGAGTTTAAAAGTTTAAAACTTTATATGTTTTCCTAGTTAAAACTTCTTTCGGTTTCAAATTTTTACTTTAGTTATGAATATTTTTTTCAAATATTGGTGACCATAAAGAACATGACTTTTTAAGTGTCACTATGCAATAAACTGAAAATCCCGTATGTGACACTTATGTAATTATATGTAGAAAGTGATGAAATGTTTATTACTATTGCTTTTCCTGCTTCCTCCCTTTCTCTCTCTCTCTCTCTCTCTCTCTCTCTCTCTCTCTCTCTCTCAGATTTTTTTCTTTTTATTATTTGATTAATTTATACTAATTATTTTCATTATAAACAAGCTGATATCGAGGAAAGTCCTCTTGAGATTCAAGCTGAAAAATTCAAATTGTGAAGATATGTATAGGGCTTTGCTGAACCGGTATGCAGGGTGTTTTGCGATAAAACAATTTGTTGAATAATTATCTCAAACATTTCGATTTTAATTCAAATCTCTCTCTATTTTCATTATCTGTGACAATAATTTAAGATTCAGTCATCGTCAAAAATTTGGCATAGAATATATTTCTTATTTTTAGTAAACTGTTTTCCTTTCGTACTAACTCTGTTTTGTATAATTTTTAATCTGTTACAATAACATTGAAAAGTACTTATTTAATATAAATAAAATGTTTATACCAAATTTTAAATTTACAAGATATTTTTAATATTAAAGTAATTTAATATTCAATTATTGTATATCTAATTATATTCAATTACTTTATTATTTCATGTTATTTTATATTTATTATTTTATATTTAATATTCAATTACTTTATATGTATTTTAATATGTTATATTTATTAGTATGTATAAAATTTCAGTTACTGCGAGTTTCTCCGATACAACAAATTTTCTGACACATTTACAAAACTTTTGCAGAATATTTGATATAAAATAACATTAATCAGAATATTTTATGTAAATTAGACATGAAAAATCAAAAAGTGTCAAAACATTAATATTGAATTGAAAAAAAATGTAGCTAGTAAACAAATAGGCAAGAACCAGAATTTTATCTCAGTTCAGCAAAAGAAGGTCCAAGATATCGTCACGAATCAAGTGATTGTGGAGGCTGTGTCGAAATAATCGTAGTGTTGCGATCTTATTTTATACAACTACATGGCTTACTAATTAGTACAATAGCTTTTTTTAACAACTTCTAAATTTCTATCTTCTAAATCATTAATCACTGCAAAATACAATTTGTACAACATTTTCAGTGTCATTATATCATTAAATGTATACGTTGCAAATCTATGACACAATAGATATGTGCCAAGAGTTTTTAAAGAAAGCCTAAAGTTTCTCACTAATTTAATAACCTTAATTAGTAAATCATACAAAAGGAAAGTAATTATTAGCTGTGTTTTCAATTTATACACACTTATATTTTTTATATGAATGAAGATTACGCTAGAAGCTGTACAATTAACTATGAAATTAATTATCAATTATTATATGTTTGGATGTGTCGGATTATGTGATATTTCGCGAGAAAATTTCACAGTATTATAAGAATATATACTTTGATATCTTGCTGCAATAGTTATGAAGAACTTCAGTCATAAACTTTCGAACATTTTTATCAACAAAAAAAAATCTAGATTAATCATCGATTTTAATCTCCTTGCAGATGTTGAATCTACATCGAAAATAAGTTGATCCGTGTCCGAGCGTTTTGTCCAATGTGCTTTTTAAATATTTGTTTATGTTTGAAATTTGAAAATCGGTAATATAGGTTGTTATAAGATATAAAGAAAAACCGTTATCGACAAGTGTCATGTAGTGCTATAAGTGAGCACGAGACTAGTAAATGCGAGAAATTGCCAAGATTGAATTCTGCGTTGTTACTGTTAAGTTACTTTTAAGTTTTATTATTTTTAATTTTTTTGAACTATTTTATATGTAGATATAATAAGTATTATTTACTACTAAAAATAAATATTTGATATGTATTTAAGTACACACTACATACACATACACGTGCACTACATGTCGATAACACGTCTTTCTCTAACATCACAATCGTTTCACACTTCAAGCATAAAAAAATATTATTTAAAAAGCGCAACTTAACGAAATATGGATCAATATATTTTTGATGTAGATTCACCATGTGCAAGGAGATTAAAATCGGCGATTAGTCAACTGTGGTCTTTCCTTGTAAGATATTTGAACGATTTATTAGTAACATAATTGCGTTTATAATCTGGTGACTGATTGTGGTTGGCAACAATTTATATGTCGTATTTATACAGTGTATCTATGTATTAAAACGTTTTGATTACGTCTTGTCTTTTTAGATCTCTTTTTTATATTATACGCAAGAACTAAAATGTTTCTCTACAAATATTGAAATTATGTTCTTATATTTCTTAGTAATTCAAGATTATTATGTAAGTTTTGATTAATTCCATTGTTTTAATCCTTCGCATCAAACATGAATCTTCCAGATTCGTTCAAAAATTGCAAACCGGTGTCTTGTTATTTTCGAAGACATAAGCGTTAAAATAATTTTTTTACGCTTAGGTATATATTCAAAACTACTAGATTTTTTTCAATTTTTTTATTAACGGAGAATTGCTAAAACTTTTGCTTAAAAAACAACAAAAACCAAAAGTGAAAAAATTTTGATTTTTTGCGGAGATATTCGATTTTAAAGTTGCATCAGTCTCACAAACAATCTGTCCAACTAGTAGGTCATTTTTGAACTGTTATTGCATAACAGTTTGTTTGTGCAAAATTCTTGAATTATATGTAAAGTAGATGTGAGAAATTTATTGAATAATAAAAACAATCAAAGCATATAAAAAAATGTAAAGTTGAGTACATTTATAGAGAGAAAAAGAGAGAGAGAGAGAGAGAGAGAGAGAGAGAGAGAGAGATCGCGATAGATCATGCAATATTGTTCTCGTGATTTGGACATGTTTGTGATTACCTAGTATGTGTGTTTTTTGCTTTGTGCGCGTTGCGACCTGCAAATTGTCAGATGTAAACTAACACTATCCATGTCTACTCTTTGAATGGTTTGGATCGCTTCATGTTTTCATCGACATCTAAACTATATGACACACTACGCGTTTTTTTGTGACAAAAAAGATCAACAATTTCGTATCTTAACGCGCACAAATAAATGTGTAAAAATCATGAAAGGATGTAGCATTGTACTAGTCTGTATCAATCGTCTGTATCATTTTATGAAAAAACTTTTCTATTCTGAATGATTCTACGTTTTACAATTTCTATACAATACTTGTATACTTCTATACAATATACTTCTATACAATACTTGTATCTACACACAAGATGAAATAGTTATTGAAATATTACGTTCTTCTTGCTTACTTTTTCCAATGTATTCTCGACGCGTTGTTGTCCTGTGCTGGCTGAAGATAATATCCTTGGACGAGCGCGTAATGATTTTTCTTGAAAGATGATATTGGTGCGCGCGTCCACTGTTGCTTTCACTAGCTCTTCAGTCTTTTTCTTCTTTATTTTTTAAAATATTCTTTCACGTATGTCCTCACTCGCGAGTCATCCCGAATACTTTGATAAAGTAACACAAAAACACCGAAAGATAATTGACGGGCAAAAATACACGTGAGTAGTTCATGAACTACTAAACCAAACCAACAAAGCGATTTTATCGTCGTTTTCTGCGCAGATGAGAAATCAAAAGCAAAATTTCCTATTGCCGAGATGCCAAGAACAGTTGTTGACAGGTGATGACTTTAGAGTAGACTTTCACTCAAAATAATCACGAATACTGCCGATAGACAAACAGTGTCGATGTAACGATAAGCGCAAAAACATACGTGAGCAAACTCAATTTTTAGATTCTGCTTTTACTTCACTTTGCAGATCGTTCGTCCTGCGGCACGATCGAACATTACCTCCAGGGCGATCTCTCGACGCGGGCGACGGCGTTGGCAGGCGACGGTGACAGGCGATAACGTCGCGCTTCCTGGTACCGCCGTTTGGTGGTGCTGACGTTGTGTCCTGAGTCTTGCACGATATCTCCCACTACCGCACCCGCGGATCTCCAAACTGACCTGCGTTTCGCCGAAAACCCGCGCGCTTACGTTCCTGGGACACTGCCGTTGTGCGTCTGCCTGTATCTGTGATGCTGAGAGATACACAGAGTCGTGTAGGCCAGTCGCGTAACCAGGAGCAGGAAGAGGCGGCGGTGGTTAGGATGGGAGGGAACGGAAAGCAGGAGCGCGCGATGTATGGAGGATGAATTGGTGTTCGTTCACGCGAGTGTGTACTCAAAGAAGAAGAGAGGGGATTACTAACACAGCGGGGAGGATTCGTCTCGCTCCTCTGGGTTCTGGGACGCGCCAGAAAGCTCGATGACGATGGTGGTGTATGTATGAGCGTGCGCGTCTGTGTGTCGACGTGTCTTTGGGTAGATATAGATTGTCCTGCCTTCAGTATACTCTCTGCTTTTACTAGATTTCAATCCTCCTTCAATATGAAGATCCTGTATGTATACTGCGTGGGTCTCTGATGTATGCGATGAGATCGAAGAAGTTGCTCACACAACAATATTGCCATTTGCTACTGGATTTACATGACGAATTCTGGTTGTGTTACAAGTATGTTTACTTGTGTGGCCCGTTATATCTTTACATACACTCCTTGTACCTTCCCACCCCGGGGAGAGCGCCCCACTATCGTTCAAAATACGCCATCAGTGAGTGGTAAAGAGAAAGCGAAGAAAGAACAAGATTCGCAAGGCTGATTCAGAATTTTCTTTTCTTTCTCTTTTCAATTTTTCTTCTTTTTTATCTCTTTCTCTCTTACATACACACACACACACACACACACACATTATAAATAAGCTTTATCTCGATAATATATAAATGTCCGTCGTAAGAGCAGAGTATAAAGGACTGTTCCCGGTTGTTTTGCCCTTCTGCATTTTCCTTCCCTCGCAAATTCTATGAAAGACACGCATGTCTCGTGTGTAACGAAGAAACATAGTCTATGTATGGAAAAAAATAAGTATGTATGTATATATAATAGAAGCAAAGAACAAGTAGAGAAGCTCGTGCGAGCTTTTAATCTGTCTTTTTGTTCTTTTCTTTCGTTTTGCCATTCTGTTAAAGATTTAAGGCTCGTTGTTGTAATTACTCTATGAGTATACCTTACGAGAGGAAATAAGAGTTATATAGTTTGTTTACTCTTACATTATGAAAAAAGAGAATATATATTGTATCATTACCATTTTGTAATTTCAAAATTCCATTTAATCCTCGCAGTTGAAAAAATTTTGTTGTTATTCTTTTTAATTTGTGTAAAACATAAAAAAGTATTTTTATCCTTCAATGAAAAATACAGTAAGCGTAATTTTCGCGCGCACATCTTGTACATTTTCTAATGGAAATACTGCTTCAATGAACTACGCGCGCACGCGTGCTACATATATACATACGGTTGACACTGCACACATCTGCGAGACAACACCCTCTGATGCGCGACGACCCGCGACAGCAACGGGAGACGAACGTGCACGTGCGCGCAGCCTCCGCGTGGACCAAAATGGCTGCGACGCGAGCTGATTGGCCGCGTAAACTCAACGAAGGCGTGGAGAACATCTCGCGGAAGGCCGTTAATCGGTCGATGATCAAAATAAAGAGCTCTCGCGGATGGTGGTTGAGTGGGAGAAGAACAGCTATGCCTAGTGGGAAATACGAAGTGTATGCGTTGCGTTCATTATGCGGTTGGTAGGGCAAGATTGTGACAGTGGGGGCAATCGTTCTCGGTAGGGGTAAAGGTTTTTTTGATGGCTCTTATTTTTCTCTCTCTTTTTTCTTCATCTCTTTCTTTTACACGTTCGGCGTAGCGTTTATGTGCATGTATATGTATACGTAAATATGGCGTTAAGTGTGTGATGTATTGAGCGAGCGTCACGCAAGTGCGTGTACATGCTCGACGATCGTCATTAAGGGAGATGTTAATTGGTGACAAAGCGAGGTCAAATCGGAAACGCGTGCAGCGCGGAGTCTAGAGATGCTTTCCGTGTTTTTTGTTTTGTCCTCTACTTCCCAATGTGTGCGCCACGTCACTACGTTGCTGAACGCCCAGGAAATGTCTAATATTGACATCAATAGTTGACGATCGCGGATTCTAGTATAAAGAAATATTTTAAGAATATTTTTTTATGTCGGCAAAAGTTCTGTTTAATTTTTGCTCATATTATTTTAGATTTTTTAATATATTATTTAGTTCTGTAAAGTGCCGTGTGTAAAGAAATGTTGTATATTTTTATGATTTTTATACAATTTGCTAGTCAAATGTTTATTTTATATTAGTAGCTACTTGAGATTCCTATTAAGATTCCTAAACTGCTAATTTTTTATTGAGAAGATATCCATTGCAAAATATCTGAAAAATATCCATATATCATGTACTCACAACAACGTCTGCTTTTCATATTAAATTAACATGTTGAATGTCGTGGGGATCATCAGTGATCGCCACAACTTGCCAGTGCCATAGAAGTCTTTGGTTTGGTGACTGGCGCTGCCAAGATTAGTAAAATAAACTTGAATTATATGAGCATAATTCAAGTAAATAACAATATTTCTAAAATTCTATGATTTCTATATATTTCTATATATTTCTATATATATATTTCTATATATTTCTAAAGTTTCTAATATTATCGTTATTACAATGATGTAAAGAAACTAATGCACCATAAAACATATAAAAATAGTTTTATTTATAATTGTATGTTATAGTACGCGCATATTGCAATGTGGAATTTCGACGGCGTTTATAAAAAGATAATGAAAATGAATCAGTAGATGATACACTTAAGACATTATCTTCGTTTGGCGACATAGTAAAACATATTTTAAAAGTTATTTAAAAAATTAAATTATATAGGAAATAAAATGCAAAAATTAATGTAGAAATATATAATAATAACTATAATTACCTGATAGTTAAACAGACTCAACAAGAATGAGCAAAATAAGAAACAATTGAGACTGATTTTCGTAAAATATAAGTGAAATGTAGCATGAGTACATACATCATGTACTCACGACAATGTCTGCGAAAAAACGCACTCCAGTACCGCAAGAATCATCGGTGACACCCAGTAAGATAAATGACAATACAGTTCAACTTATCTGTTGTAAATAATATTTTACAATAATATGCATCGCATATCAAAAAAATTCATTCCGCTTTGATTGAACAAGTCATATAAAATTGGTCCGACATTAACGTATTAACATAGTACATATGTTTCAGCCATTATATACACACTAATTCACACACTTACTTTTTCTCTTTTTCTTCTTCTTCTTCTTTTTCTTCTTCTTCTTCTCTCTCTCTCTCTCTCTCTCTCTTTTTCTTTTTCTTTTTCTTTTTCTCTTTCTCTTTCTCTTTGTTTGTGTTTGTGTGTGTGGTGCACGTGCGCGCGCATATCTGTGTGTATAATGTATGTATGTATGTATTTAAATTGCACATTTTTTACACAATTTCTTTTACGTGTTAAATAGGTATTGTTTTTTATTTGCAATTTCTTAATTCTTAAATATATAGATATTTAAATTTTTGTTTACATATGCTTATTATATACTACTTTTATTTTGTTTATACTAATAAAATAAATTTTGTATATACTAATAAAAAGAGGCTCAGACGTTTGTGTCACCGATTTGCTTTAATTTTTGCACGTTGGTAGAAGACCACAAACACAATCCGAAATTTAAATTCAAAATTACGTGTAAGACAACGGATGCATGCTTATTCGCGGATGCTTGTTAATTAAGATCTTGATAACTATTGCAAAATGTATAGGATTTTTTTAACTTAGTTTTACTTCTTCTACTTGCTTACGAGAGATTGTACATCATTTATCGGATATCTTATATATTAATTTAAAATATTATTATATTTTATTTATCGTTACATTTACACATAAGAATAATTTTTTATTATTTTAATTTCTAATGAAATTTGAACTATAAATACATGTTTATATCATTATTTTATAAAAAAAATAGATATATTAAGATACTCTATAGTTCGAGATGGATTTTCTCACGAATGCTTGAGAGGTGCACTTTGCTATTTGAGCATGCAATTGTGTTATACTCTCCTACTAAAGTGCAAAATTTAGAGCAAATCGATGAACCGAACGTCTGACAATGAGTCTTTTCTTGTATAAGTTTAGTTTTTTCTATTAAGATAATTAAGATCTTGATAACTATTGCAAAATTTTCTATTAAGATAATTTCTATTTTTTCTGATTGTTAAGCGACTTTACACGATTTTGTCGTTTTTTTGTAAGATTACCTTTGTTTTTATCTAAATCATTCTGAAAAACAATATTTTTCTTAAGTAAGCTTTTAGTTGAAAAGCAAAATGTGTTTGACAGTCTATAGACATTCTTTAGACATCAGAATAAATAAATATGATCTTCTTTGCGCGACTTTTTTTCGGAGCTAGACAACGTATATTCATAATTCTCTATTTACGATTTACCTCTTGCTACTAGAATACGTATGTCCTTTTTCACTGACAATGAATGTATAGTTATGTCGATAGAATATTATGTATTTGTATACAATACATATATTTTGTGTGTGTGTGTGTGTGTGTGTGTGTGTGTGTGTGTGTGCGCGCGCGCACGTGCAAACACCGAGAAACATACCGTGTTAATTAGAAAAAAGAAAACTGTCTAACTTATAAGTATTGATAAAATTACAATCGTTAATAAGTTATATTTGGAAAATATACATTATGTAACATTTTTGTAAGAATATTAAGTTTTTGTTTAATTAATTAGTACTGTTTTGTCTAATTTTACTGTACATTGAAAAACAAATATATTTCTTAAAATATTTATTTCAAATTTATTATTATTTATTGTATTAATTTTCAAATATATTACTTTATTAAATACTAAACTACATTTAATTTATTTGAAAAGAGTAGCAGATTCTTTTGAGTTGATTCTTTAAATTAAACAAATAAAATTAGCTTTGTGACACAACTTCACAGAATCATGTTGAAATGGCGTTTTTGTATTTTTTGTTGCTATTCTCGTGAACAGAAACTGGAGTCGATTATTGTTTGTTTGTATTGACTCGAACTGTGCGTTTAAAAATGCACCGATAATGATATATGTGTGTGTGTGTGTGGGCGCGCGCGCGTGCGCTCTGTTCTATAGCGTCTATATGCCTGACAATGAGTGCGCACTCATGAGCCTGAAAATTGAATGTCGCTCGTAGAAGAAACACACAATATTCCATATGATCGTGGATGGTTTCACTTCGAAGCTATTGTGTCGTGCTTTGTCACACGAGTTTTTTCAACGGAAACATTAGCAGTCGACAAAAAGTCCAAAACTCTTTTTCAAATAAAATGATCGAAGGTCACAATACTGTTTTCTTTTCTTATTTTTTATACGACTCGCGATATTCATCATAATAGGATATGATAATGAAAGTACGCTTGTGAACATGATACCGATCAAATTTTGCATATTAAACAAAATCAAACGATATGTCTAGAGATAATAATTTCGTAAACTTCTTTTTCTGCATTTTGCATTTTAATTTAGATATGTAATATTTATCTAACACGTACACATTTTATAACTTTACACGTATCACATTTTATAATTTTATTATTTCAAATTCTCTCTATAAAAATTAACTAGATTTTTTTACTAGAGATTATATATACAAGGAGCGATTAATAAATATCCGAAACTACGCATTATGCATAGATAGCGATAGTATACATTGCTGTTATCAAGTTTCATTCTTCTTCAAAACAAAATGTCAAACGCTAGTTTATTATCGTTGGTTGTCAGTTAATACGCGAGTCAGCATGCATGTCAACTGGGAAAACCTTTTCTTTTTTTGGTACCTATCGAATGCGACTGCGATGGACACGGCTTTTCTATAAAATAATGTTGGGGTTAGGCGCCGACGACTAAATCCGTCTGAAATGTTTGACAGAATAATTTTCACGTTAGCACAGGATACATTATACACTTTATGCTTTAGTGTCTGATCGCTCGTATTGTCGCCGAAATAAGCCGTATCCCGACAATCCCTGGTTCTTTTAACTCTCTAACAACAAACTCTCTAGTGAAGAAAACATTTCTTTCCCGTATCCAACGAGGAAATTTTGACCCTATATAGTAAATACCTACAACACAAATTTTTTTTTTATCTTCAAATTGAACGAACATTCAGGCATAGCGGATTTTGTTTTTAAAGATAAAAAGTGCTTTACAACTATTATATATAAAAAAGAAATAAGAGAATTACAAATTATACATATTACAAACTATATACATATATACATATATACATATATACATATATATATATATATAATACATACGAAAAACCTAATTTTAAGAGTTAATTTTGCAAAGATAAATAATGTTTTGGAATTACAGTTAAAAAATTGTGTACATTTTCGATTAAAAATTAATGTATATTTTCTTATGTAAATAGTTTTTTTCTTCAAAACTGACGCAATATGCGCGTCCCGATTGTATAAGTATGTAAATGCATTTACGCCACTGTTGAACTTATAAAAAAACCTCCATTATTAATTGGAAATACGACAGCAGTGGAAAATATATTTAGTTAAATATAATTTTTCGAGAGATACTTAGTGTAAAAGAAAAGCGCTTTACGATGTTAGCCGCCAGGAGACCGCGATCAGGCTTCTTAGGTTTGTCATTCGACACCAAATCAGATATTATCTGTCTAAAATCTGTCACTGACGGCTACAATACGAAGTCGAGCCCTCACTTTATCTCCACGTTGAAATCAGACCAAATGAAAGAAAGAAAAAGAAAGAAGAAATCTGCCAGTAAGAAAATGACGAGGAAAGTCGGCAGACGCGTCAGTATGTATAAGTATATGGGTCTCTTGCCACCTATATTTGACACCTTTTGGTCTAATAAAATAAAACGTTTCGGTGGAATGTGGTCGAAGCGCCATTCCCTGACTGATCATAAAATGTCGCTGCGAAGAGAAGAGAAGAAAAGAGTTCATCAAACTTTTTTTTACAGGATACTTGAGAATTGATAATCGCATCTTCAGATATTAATAAAAACTCTTTCTTTCGTTGTTACAAACTTGAGATAATAAGCCTGTTAAACACGCAAGTCCGATGATGATTTTATATGTTGAAAAATTAGTTAAAAACTCAAATATTGTTACAAGTCCGCAACTCGACAAAAAACGCATTAACCGATGCGACCGATCTATCGTGGATTTTAAAAAAAGAATCGACCAATGATTCAATAACTAACTCCCGCAATATTTACATTCGGCTTTAATCCAATAGGCATCGTTATTCCAGATGTTTCAGATACAAGAGACTTGTTTGTATTGAAATGCGTGGAACAGATATATAATCTATAAGTCAATTTAACATCCTATTGACGTTTTAATGGCTGCTTTCAGCTCTAAGCCAGTTAGATGCAGTTATCTTCTGGCAAATACGTTTTCTTCTCTGTGCTAATCGCTGTTTCTTAATAAGTTATAGTATTAAGAATTTATTTATTAAAAAAATGAAATACGGTCTTAAGAGCCGTTTTGCAGGATGTTGTGCAGAAATATGCTTGAATATATATATATATATATATATATATACATATATGTACATGTTTGAAATTTCAATTTTTTTCCCCATATAGGATGCTAGATTTGCATTACATATATAAAGGACCCCGTATATCCCCATAACTAATTTTAAAATATTCCTCAGCCAGGAAATTTCATTTCAAACACGTATATATATGTATACATATATATATTCAAGCATATTTCTGCACAACATCCTGCAAAACGGCTCTTAAGACCGTATTTCATTTTCTTAGTTTGTGACTTCAGAGAAGATTCTTTATTAATTATTTATTAAAGTTTTCTTTTTCTTATAAATAATTTAATAAAATTATTATTTTTTCTAAAATATATGTATACATATGTATATATTAGCGTCGATGTAATACAAATCTTTACATAAGACAGTTTGAATTTAAATAAAAAATAAAACGATAGAATATTTAAAATTTTCTAATGTATTTGATTAATTATACATATATAATATTACTATGTAATATTACTGTGTAATATATTATTAAAGAGATCATACGTATTATATTTAGTAAAAAGATAACATAAAATTTGCAATTAAACAGATTTTAGTTCCTCTTTCTCCAGGTTCGTTACTAGCGCTGTTGGTACCGTATGTAATGATACTTCTATATATTTCTTTGATGGCAAAAATCTGAAAATAATTATGTACAAAAAAGAAATTAACACATGAAAAAGAATTACAGTAGTGCCTCGCGTATTTTCAGCGTTTTGTCTCGAGTATTTGCCGCGAGTTATCCCTACCAATTCCTAGAAGTGCCTCGAAGCAGCGAGCCGGGAGTCACCCCCCCTCAATTCTTAGAACTGACG
>QVOB01015780.1:0-31273 GCA_014839585.1 Pseudomyrmex concolor
CAGTCGAAAAACAAAAGAAAGAAAGAACACTTCACATTAAAATTAAATGTATGTAGAAGACAGAGTTCATCAATTTAATATTTAAAATTCTCTTTCACGCGCGCAGCAAATTAACTAACTTGGAATCAACACACTTTGTTTTCCTTTAAAAAAAAAAAAATTTAACTAAAATTATATTTTCTTTAGATTTTTAACGTCCGACGTCAATATATTTTAGCGCTTATACAATTTTTGTTAAGATCAACTTTGCTCGAAACTTTTTTGAATAAAACTATGAATTACATACAACATTTGTATTATCACAAATACAAATTATGTGTATTATTAATTTCAATTCGCATATATAAAGTTCCGAAATTATTCGAGATTTCGATGTGTTCTCTAAGAAGACATCACCTTCAAATTGATGCAGAAGCACGTCTGCAAATTTTGGGCTGCTATATCAATTACGCGCAACGACACATTTAACAACGTTGTTGAAGTATCCAGATTATAAGTCGCACGCAATTCTTTTCCCTTTATCTAACTTTCTGCATTGTTCTATATTACGCGCTATAAAAAAAAAAAACAAAAAAAAAGTCAATTAATGCGGAAAGCATAAGACGGAGATTATAGCTGCCGCTTTGATATCAATAATGAGATAATTTTCGTAATAATGATATTCTCTAAGTGAATAGTTATGTCCTGTAAACTTATCTTCCGTGTCTGCGCACCGTAGTTTTGACTCTGTATTAATCAGACTTCACTTTGATACAAGCGCTCATTCTGAACTCTCTACGAAGATTATAAACACGCGAATGAAACGGTGTATGAGACAAACTCCAGCTGTTTCCGCGCCGACGTGCTACAAGATACGGCACTTTTCCCATATCGATCATCAATAACTAAAAATTAGGAATTATGAAATCCCCCTTTTTTTTTCGCTGACATGTTTCTCGCGCGGAAGACGCGCCGCGCTGCCGCTCGAAATCGAATGAGTTTGCCGTAGACTCGAGATATATGTACACCGCGAACGAGGAAACGATCTTGAAAATACGCGAAGGCGAATACTATCGCGTAAGGATGAGAGAGATTTAGAGAACAGAGATAACGCGTTTGCCAGAGATTAACTCACCGTGTGCCGCCATCGCTCGCGAAAAGTTAACGGTTAAACAAGGGATAGATATCCCTGTTACACGATCGTTACTTTCAAAGCGACATAAAAGTAATTCGAGAGATCGCTTAACGTGCGCACAGTTTGCTCGCGGCCTGACTTTTTTTTTTATTTTCATCGCAGCCGCGAGCTGAGGAATCAACGTTACCCCATTCCTCCATCCTTAAACAATCCTTCTATCCCGTAGCTCCGTTACACCGACGGTCAGACATGAAAGGAGCGTTCGTGCTTTCCCAGACACTCTAACTCTCCCTCTCCCCCGAACTCCGCTCGCCCCCATCCACCGAATCTCCGTTCCCCTCCTGCGTCTACCGTACGTGAGCTTCCGCCACTGTTACGTGGCGGCTGACTCTTTATAGTCTTTTAATTAGAGCCACTTTGTAAAACGAGGACGGGGAAGAGTTTGGAATGCCGACTGGAAAGTTCTTTAATTTGCCCAATAAATCAGCGGACAGTTCTCGGCTGGGCGGGGAAACGTTTATCTCACGTGCGGTTCGTTCACGCGCCGTGTGACTTCGCGCGTCTCTCCGATCGCGCGCGCTTCCACGGGACGATTCTCGCGGCATCCAACCACATGCATTTCTCCGTTCTTTCGCAAGGTCTATCCGAGCAACTTCAACTTATATTCGTGATAGCATCACGTTACGAAGATAATTTTTGATAAATCGCTTCGCAAGTCCTTTTTTTATACGAGCGTCTGTAATAAGAGAGTAGATATTATTTAGATTTCTGCACTCACGCGCGATTTTCATATTGCGGTCCGAATTAATATATTTGACAGATCGCGGACGACACAGATCTTCGGCGCGATCAATTTCGCGAAAAGGAAGGAGGGACGAAGAAACGTTTTGCTCGATAAAGTTCCTGATTAAAGTGCTCGCGTGTAACAAAGTTCCATATAGAGTATCCATATGTTTCCAACTTAATCTAACTCGACGCTGGGAAAACTTCAAGTTCTACGGGATATTTGATCGCGCCCGCTGTTCTCTTCCAGCGGACTCCTCTCCTCTCCTCTCCCGAGGCAGTAAATTTTTCTCGCGTCTACTCGTAAGAGCCGGCGGTCGACCGCAAAATAATATGCGGCCGGCTTGGCCCCTCATGTTTGGCTGATCGGCGGCTGATTACACGTGTTCCGCGCCAATGGTGGGAGCGCATGATAAAGCTGGCGGACGGCCGGGGCAGAAGGCCAGACACAGCCTCAATCACCGCAACCTGCTGGTCAGCCTAATCCGCCATAGTGGCCACCCATTCAAAATCAATAGATAATTTCGAACCCTCTGTAGCAGGGCGTGCATGCAAGGTGACGTATAACGACACGCGAAGGGTGTTCGTACATAAACGTTCGTTCTCTTTCAAATTTGAGATAGATCAGAGTTCGCTGCGGAGTTACGGCTTGCATCTATCGCGCCGATTGCACCTGTACGCATGTTGCACGCGTCGAATGTGATACAGTGACGGGCTGACGTAAGATAAAACGTAAGAAAAAATTTCGGACAGATAAATAAGTGTTTCGGAAATTGCCGCGAGAGGTATAAAAAAACAGACGCCTCTCAACTTTCCGTGAGAATTTTCGGAAAACGAGTGTCCGAAAAGCAAATTATAAAAGGGAAGAAAACGATTTATTAATTAATTCTCCGTTCCGGATTTCCTTCCCGGCGAGGGTAAATGTTAAAAGTTATCGTACCGCTGCTATCGTCCACGACGCTGTGTACGACGTTGTAGAACGCGGATCCTTTGCATCGTATGAGTAGCAACCGCGCGACGTGTTTTGCTCACATCACCGAGGCATTAAGGCGCGTTTTACCTCTCTGTACGACGGAGACTAAGCCTTCGCCCCTTCGCCGTCGCCACCTTCCAGTCGGCGACGTTCACCCTACACGGTGGCATGAATATTCAGAACCCGCGCCTCGTTCAATATGAATGCCGTTGATCTTGGGCGAGCCGCATCTCCGTGCCGTTTGCGTTAACGTGCACTCGCCAAGAGGCGGATGGTCGCGTGGGATGGCATCCCGGGATAAATAGTATTAACGACAAAGGTTACCATAGCCACGCTCACGGTAAACCGAGACACGCTTCTCTCCGAGACGGTTCTCTCTCGCCGCAACCGGGAAAGAGAGAGGGATGAGATGCTCGCTCGATATGCATCTTCTACGCTTACGGATTACAGTATTTCGTATGCGTGAAGTGTGGAAGTAATATCAAGCCTCTCTTTCTTTTTCCCTCCCTCCCTCTCTCTCTCTCTCTCTCTCTCTCTCTTTCTCGAAGAATCTATCTCTTCGATGCTTTCGGCGAACTTCATCCCGATCTTTATCGCGCGTTATGCGATTCACGTGTGAAGGATCGAGAACTCTGAGCCGTGATGGGGTGCTACGTGCTCGAGAAGGGCTCTTTGCAATTCCGAACTTTTATTAAGACATTGCTGAATAACAAGAGACTAAGATGCGCGCATTACGCAATAATATTTTTATCGAAAAACAACATTTCAAGAACATATGTACACATCAAATCTACTTAACTAACGTGATTTGTTGTTAAGACAAATGTAAAAAAAAAACTTTTGCAAAGAAAAACCATGTCAGTTAAAAGTGATTCTCGAAATAAAAGAGGATTGAAAAACACTGGTGGTGTAATCGATGCTGCTAGGTTGTCAAGAGAACTGCGCGGCGGTTTCGACAATGCGGTCGCGCGACAAAAAAAGACTAAGACGAGGCCGGATACATAGCGGAGAAGGGCGAATGAAAGAGAGTTCAGAGTTTGATGCAGGTGGATAGCTGGCGGCACCGACCGAATCGCGCGGCGCTGCTTTGAGAGTCGACCCCCTTTCTTCCCTTACGGTACCGTGAAAGTTCAATCAAGCTAAACAACATTTCTGTCCGGTCGCGCCGGCCAAAAAGCGTTCGCTGCCGTTCACGGACGGCCAACTGCGGCAGACCGGGCTGACTGGCCAGCCAACCTTTGCCTGACGTCGGTCTGGCCTCGCACCAACTTCAAACGCGTATGAAATCGCGCTCTATCGTGCTAGCGCGAGCAGCGCGTGGCGGCGCTCACGGGACCGGACGAATTTTTGTCGAGTATCTCGCCCGGGAGAAACGAACAATCGCACTTCGAAGACATTATCGAAGAATTGTGAACGGCGGAGAAAACCGGGGGGAAATATACAATATCTTGCGGTTTTAATTGTAGACTCGGTCTACTGAGAAATTGCTCGGAAAGCGAAAGAATGAAATTCTTGTCATGTATTAAAGCGAGATGTTTATTAAATCGTACGAAAATTATTGCAAAATCTCGAGAAAATCATCGAGAGATGTGAACACATCGAATTTTAATCACACAATAATGTTGTTACAATTGATGTTGTATCGTTAAACTTGGAAACTATTATGTTAACCACAAGAACCACACGGGTCTTGTTTGTAACAATCACACATCGATAAAGCACTACGTCGAAGATGATTAAGCTGACGTCACCAGCCCTACTCTAGAAACCTACGGCGCGTATATACATATCTAGGTAGTTTAGACGGATGTCCTTGGTAATATCTTCGACCGACCCTAACTATCCGTCATCGATTTCGTAAACAGACGGGAACGACGCTCACAGATCACCGATTTTGACGGTTGATCATCGTAGTAGATTCGGGACACATTGATGTACGACGGCTCTTTGCCTCGGTTGTACACAGAATAGTCGTACACAGCGGAAACTGAAGGCGACGATGGCAGAGAGGACGCCAGATTGATCGGAGCCAAGGGTGGTTATGTCAGTGACGTGAGTAAGGGAGGGGAGAGAGAAAGGCAGAGAGAGAGAGAGAGAGAGAGAGATCGAGGAGGTGAGCTTATGGGGAGATTGCCGGGGTCGTTGTCCGGCTTTACTCTCGCACGTGTCCTTCAACGTTTATTTCGTCTTCCTATCTCTACACGCAATTATTCTTTTAACTCGCACATCCACAAATGAAATATATCTTCTCGCTTCAAAAATAAAACACAAAACAAATAATAATTACAGAAATTCGTAAAATAGTCGGTTGCGATTACTCGGTCTCAGAGAACGAAGTAGAATATCGGAAATAATTTTCAATTAATCATAACGTGATTGCAAGGCCTCGACAAATATAGCACAGAGATACGTTGTGATTACAATGCGTTGACAATGATAATGATAATGAAGTCGAAAACGTGCACGTCCGAGAGAATATCTCGTTGCCGCATTAAAACGTGCTGCACGAATGTCGTGTCCCGTCGAGAAACAAATAGGCGGTTCGGTACACCGGTTTGTTTGAAAGAGCGGCGTGGTGGGTGGAAAAGTTTGAAAGTGGAATTGAAAGCAAAGCGCCACGGCACGTAAACCGTGTTCGCCACTTGCAGTCGCGCACCTTGATTCGTAAGTAATGTTTGGGAGTAACGATTCAATTCGTGCAATCGATGCGCATGTTGCTTGTTGCCGATTCAAGTGAATTAGAAGGGGAATTACACGCGGTGGGGAGAATTATTCTCGCCTTTCGAGATAATATCTCGTTTCGCGATAAGAGAAAGCTCAAGCACGGCGAGAATGATCTAAGCTCTTTTCACCCACCCACCGATTCGAACTCCCTCCCTGTGCTTAACTCTTGCTCCCGTTTCTTCTCGTTTTGTCTCAACTAGAGAAACCGAGTTCCGATCCTCTTCGAGATCTCTTTCCTTTTCTCCCGTCCCTTTCCCGCGATTGCCTTATCCCGTCTATTCTGAGCCTTATTTTATTTCTTCCATTGTTTCCACTCGTCGCGAACGACCACCACCCTCACGTAGTAGTCCTTCTCATTTTCCACATATACACACACACACACACACACACACACACGAGCTCACGCGTTTCACTAACACGCGCGTTGTGCCATCTATAAATATCTACTCGTCTGTGCACAATAGGCACCCAAGATCCCTTTTCTCAGTTCAGTTTCTGGTTCCCTGAACGTCGGCATTATTTTGCTCGGTGGCCCCCTTTGTTTCGGTCCATTCTATTGAACTGCGGGCGAGAGATAATACGTTCCTGCGCACCCTCGCGCCCGACACGTCGCTTCGAAACAAACCCGCATTCTTGCTCTTTCCAATATAATTCGCAGTTTTATCCTAACACTAAAAATCCTATTCTTTTGCCCCAAAATCTACGTCATACAGGATTCATTACATCTCTTGACGGCATTTCACTCGAACTCAAGGAGGATCGATATTACGCCCTTCGCGATATATACTCACTAAATCCCGTACGACACGTAATATCGCGACCAGTCACGAAAGACTCGAGCTGAGCTGTTTCTTTTTTTCTTTTTTTTTTTTTTTTTTTTTTTTTTTTTTTTTCGATTACTCCGGAGGATAGTCGAGCATCAACGACAGAGGAAACAGGTGAAGAGGAGAGGGAGAGAAGAAGGGAACTAAATACAAGCGAGCAACTTCGAGGATGTAAAGGCCGGGGGCAGCAGTCCCCGGTATTAGCTAACCACGGGGCTTATGTATCTCGGAGTAAATTCCGAACTGCAAGGCATCTAGGATAATATTATGCCGCGCTGACATCTTTGGTGTTGGCCAGGCCGTCCGTTACACAACATCAGACTACCAACCAAACCCCGGATCTTCCTCTATCCTTCTCTCCTTGTACAGGCGCAGCCAAGTCGATAGTTCGCCCGAGATCCTGCGGTCACCCCTTACGGGAAAGGCCAAAGGAGTTGCTTGTGCTCCCTTCGCTTCTCCTCTATAACGACGCGGGAAGGCGAGAGGGAGAGAGCGAGCGAGAGCAGAATGTAGAAAGAGAGGCCCGAAGCGAGACGGCGTGACCTTGTCAGTAGAAGGGCTAGGGAAGCAGCCGGCTGACCGAACAGTACCATCCTTACCGGGACTCCGTAAGCCCGTTACGAAGCTTTCAAATTACGGCACACTTCCATCCAAGAAGCCAGAATTTGAATTAACGAGACGACGAGCAACAGGAATGAGCGCACCTGAGCTTCGTGTATTTTGCTAAACGACAAGCGCAGTTATGTAATACGAAGAAGACAGGCGAGTCTTGTCTTCGTCGCAGATTGCGATGCTATTAAATCTATTCGTCTTGTGTGACAAAACGTCTTATTCAGTTACTTCTAAATTTTACATCAATATAACGAATCTCTCTCAGAAAATTTAATTATCATTATGTTATTGTGCCACAATTATAGATTTTCTTCTGTAATATATTACAAAATTAAAAATAAAGACAATTAAAGCCGATACTAAAATATTGAATGTCCGTGTATAAAAAAAACGTAGTTTATTTAAATATTAGAGTCGAACGTTTCGATCTCTTTATCGAATTTTCTTCAGTAACAATCTAAATATGTCACAAGAAATTAAACCAAATTAATAAATTAATAATAAGGAAGACGAATTTTCTCTAAAGTTTTTTAAACTCAGTATTAAATAAGAAATTAAATAAGGTTTTAAGAGTCGTTTGCAGGATCTTATGAATATTCTCATATATATATATATGTATATATATTTGATTGAAATTAATTTTTTAATTAATATTTTTAAATTTTTTTATCCACATATAGGATGCTAGTTTTGCATCATTTATATGTAGGACCTAACCAAAGTAAATTTCGACACAAAATTATATCCTCCGTCTCCTACATTACTGCTTTAAAGTAGCATCCAATAGGGGATTTCTCGACCGAAAGAAATAATCAAACAGTTTCCACGCGAAGGAAAAACGTCATGCATGTGAAAACGGTCTCGGCGTATTTCTAACCTCATTTTGAGACGTCGTTTGAATTTATGGCCGCAACGTAAATACCTCTCGTAGTCCACATACCGCGGACCGAGGCCTTCCTATATATGTAAAGATATCGAGGCATGCCTATTCAAAGATGAAAAACCTATTACCGACATATTTTGCGTACATAAAATATTATAGAGTGCTGCACACAGAATTCCTTTGATATATTCGCGGTTTGTTCGTGAATATTACTTTATCACATGTGGAATTAAGATTTATTATTGATAAAACTAATGGCGCGCGCATTTGTGCGTGTGTGCGCGTCCGCTCGAATCAATCGCTTTTTCGACGCGAATAAAAAACACAAAAAAAACAAACAAACAAACAAAAGTGCGACCAGCGTGCCTCGTCGAGGTGTTACAAAAGTTCGCGCAGCAAAGCTTCCCAGAGGATATGCAGTCGGCTTATACGATATTTGAAACAGAAAACCATCGGGAATGCCGCGCGCCATGCAACACTACGCTGAATGCATCAAGCGTGTCCCGCGCGGCAACCGGACTACTATCAAGTATGTATGGAATGCTATAATTTGCGTTTAATTAAAACTGTAATAAATGTTTCGTACGCATTCCACTGGTGTGAGCATTAAAATATATGAAGTATCACGGATTCGCCGCGCGCATAACTCTCGGAAAACGGATGAGAGATACGAAAATGGGGGAAAATTACGCGAAACGAAATCAGATCGGAACGTGCGCTTGCGCGAACGAGCTTTTTTCCCTCTTTTTTTTTTTGAGATGTATAGTATCGCAAGAAGATTCCTGATTTACGTACTTTTCTTCGCGCGGTAAACGCGAAGTCCCAACACGGCAAAAATCCGCATAAATCACATTTTAATAAAACACATAAAAGAAAGATGATATTTTTTCAAGAAATGAAATATAATGATTAAACGACCATCAGAGAAGTGATATCCGAAAGGAGGATGTTGCCTCAACAAAGGCCGCATTTTTTGTGGCTCAATAGCTCAGGGACGAAAACGAGGCTTTGTGCGGACGGGGGATTGGCGAGTATGTGCTGCGCGCGGAAGGAAAGTAGAAAGGCGACGAGAATGGAAAATAAACGTGGCGATGATGCCCCGAGTTTGAAACAATTAACATAACAAAGCGAGGCGCCGAGAGGAAGGCAATGGGGGAAGAGGGGGAGAGAAGAGAGGTTGAAAGAGGAGGTGGTCGGAAAGGGAGGATACGTCGAGTCAAAGGAGGAGGAACAGCGGGCGCGTTTCTCTTGAGATTTTGGCACCGTTTCCACCGTCGACGGCAGCCTATTTCAACTTGCGGTATTCGAAAACATTTTCCACGACCGGCGTAAACGGATCCGACGTGAACAGCTGAAGGGCCACACGGCGTGAAGAAAACTTTCCTCCATCACCTGCCGTTGTCACAGTTTTACGGTCGGCTCCGGTATAATGCGCGATGTGTCATCCCCGAAATTCCGGGATATTAATATTATCATCCCCACGCACACATTTCCGTCACGTCGTAACAAACGACATATCGCCGCGAGAAACTGATCCTCCTATTCGTCGTGAATGTTTACAAGGCGTTCGATTAAAACCAACTTCGACTAATCTTCGTATTTTCGTTCAGCACTCGCGAAGTTTTACGATATTTTTCAAATAAAAACAGACTAAAGAAAAAAAATCAAGACTCGCAGAGCAAGCAAATGCTTCCTTTAAATACCTTTGAATATTCACGTCGCGCGAGAAAGGAAGAATCCCGTAATACCGGGATTAGTCTTGCGAGAATATTGCTTCTCTTAAAGAAATGACGATGAAATACAAACGCAATTTTTTCGCGCGCGTGCGCGCTTTTCGTATTGACATTGAGAGAGAAAAGAACAACGTAATCTGTTTGTCGCGCTTACATATGCATCGCGTCGCGGATTACGTGAGAGAGAAAGATTTTTTTTCGCAGCCGGCACGTTTGAAAGCAAGTCGATTTACAACATCTTTTCTCGTCATTTTCCGCGTCGCAGTACGACGACGTAGCACGGGGCTTATTTGATTAGGGTGCATTCAAGGCGTCGTGCATATAATCGTATAAATTGCTTTTGATGTGTGTGAGAGCTCTCGCGCGTATCTACACGGATAAGAGACTCGCCACCTCCCTCTCCCTCTTCGTTCGTTCTGCTTTTTCAATCTCTACCTGGCTTTTCCCGAGATATAACGCTGCCTCGCTGCCGTACGTGCGACGTCTCAAAGTTTTTCACAAACACGTATCTTCCTTCTATCAAAGAGATGCGAGATTGCAGAGAGCTCGTGGAAAAAAAAAATTTGCGAATTAAATAACCAACGGACACACTCGCTCCCAACAACGTTTGTTGGTCCCGTTATTTCTGAATTAAGTCCGCCAAAGAAATAACACCATGCCCGAGAAGGGCATTCTAGCGTGAACAATGCGCCGCGCGCGTGACTGTGATAAATATTTAATCCTCCCCCTAGAGTGCTGGGGTTACTTTCCTTCCGTGCGGGAACTAAAAGGGCTTGTAATGACGCAATCTTGAGCCAGCGTTCGCGACATATTGGCAATCAGGTGTAACGTTCGCGTGATAATGTAGATTTACATGTAAGAGGATGATGATATTCCGAACAAACATCTCATTTGCGGCAAGAGCTTACTCCGCGCGCAAGAGAAAACTAAAGAAAAAATCTACCGGTGATATTTGAAGTGTTGTATTAAATCCCGAGGAGGAAAAGGAAACGTCCTCACACAGACAACAACCGTTTCGGAAACAACTCTTTGTGACACTCCGGAGAAAAATGAAGATTCTACCAAGATGCATAAAAAAAAAAGAAAAAAGTACAAAAGAAAAAAAATGAATCATTTTCAAGAAGAAACGCCAAAGTTGAAGATACACGTGTGTGTCGCGTCTGACTTTACACCGTCTTTATCTACTCGCTTTAATATCGCGCTCTCTAAGTAGAACGCGGCGTTTACGTTCAGACGTCGCTTGTGTTCCCGTAACACACTTCTATGAGAAGTTCCCTCCGCGAGAACTTTCATCATATTAACCCAATATCAGCCATATGGTTTAGATTCGGGCTAACAACCGCTCGGTATCATCTCCCTCCTACCGGATGAAGAGAGGGGGAGGGGATTATCGGCTATCAATCCGATTTAACGTCATTTACGCAACATAATGGCGCGAAGCGTCCAATTGATTAGATCGTGAGCTTTCATGTCTACGTGCAATTAAATCGACCACGTTCGACCATAATAATACGCGACGTGAAAGATGTAATCGCAGAAAGAGTGTTCCAAAAATGTCACTCCTTGATTAAAAACTATCGCGAAGATTAAACGGAGAAATATGCATATTTTTCAGAAGCAAAGTGCAGAGCGCGTAGATTTATATTTTTAAAAAGGTCACACGGATTTTTATTTCATCTATTCCGTCCGTTCTTTCTCTCTGTAATTTCCCTCCCTTTTTCCACGAGCAGCAGTGAATTAATGTTTAACACGTTTCGGACGCGTCTTCGATATCGCGAGCATTCGCGATATATAAATCCGCCCGTATCGTTCTCGTTCCATTAGCATCTATAGTCGTGCGTAGAATCGCGCGGCGAGGACAGACGGTATCCTGCAGTTTGTCCCCGGTATCGCGGTTTGAGTAACACACCAACCGTTTACCGGCGGGGCCCCATTGTTGAGCTTGATCTATGTTTACGGACGTAACGGCGTAGGTCGCCGTCGCGTTGCATATAGAAAGGGAGAGAGAACTGGCGCAACCGCGGCGCAGAGGAAGCGCGCGAGAATCTCTTTCTGTAATGTTCCGGCCGTAATAGTACAAAGGCGGTCCTCGGTTCTTGCTCGTGCCCGCGGATATATACGCGCGCTGGCAGTTTGCGAGCATACGTGAGAGAACACTTTGACACACGCATGCCGAGAATTGTTCTCTGTGAGTTACGAAAATTGCTATCTCGCGGCGCTGCAGCAGAGTCCGTATTCAGCAACGTCTCTTTTGAGCGTGACAAAATTTAATTAATTCGTCCGTCTCGCTCTCTTTTCGCGCTTCTTATTTCTTCTCTATCAATTTATTTATTTATTCTCCGTAATTATCGCGAATAGGAGCATATAAAGTATCCCCGCTGTCGCAATTTGGGAAATACATAAAAACACGCGACGATCGATCGGGTGAAACGGCGATCGAAAGCAAACCGAGAGAAGACACGCGAAATAACTCTTTTGTGTGTGCGTGTATGTGTGTGTAAAAAAATATATTAATGTGCGCAAAGGATTTTAACTCTCTACCTTGTGCAAAGCTGTCGATAAGACCGAGGAAGATCGAGGAAGTTATTTGCACAAGACGAGAAATTGCCTCTCTTCGTTCGTGCGATGTCTCGTAACCCGAGCGTGTTCTCGCTATCTTACGCGCACGTGTCTTGGAACGTATAGAGCTCGTGTCTGTGTGCGTGCGTGCGTGCGTGCGTGTGTGTGTGTGTGTGTGTGTGTGTGTGCGCGCGCGCGCGCGCGCGTGTGTGTGTGTGTGTGTGTGTGTAACTCGCGCCTGGGCTACGGCGATATCGTTTGCGATAATGCATGTGCCTAGTACAGATCTTCCGTTCGAACGATCATCCCTTCGCTACAGCGACGCTCTCTCATTACGTTCGACTTTGCGCATTCACACGCGAGATAATACCGTGACAAAGGTTAGTTCGCGAAAATGGCTTTCCGTTTCTCGGTCCATTTCGAAAAATTGAACCGAAACGACGCGGGGGATGATCGTCGCACATGTATTTCGTGGCGTTTGAGTATTTTCTCATTTCGGGGTTATTCTTTCGCGTTTGACGCTACTCGGCACGTAGAGGAAAATTGTCGGGCGTAGAAGAAAAAAAAACAGCAAAGAAGTTGTAGCGAGTCATCTCGTTCTCTTTGTTTGCTATATCGGAGATTCGACGAGAGAAAGAGAGACAGAGAAATATATATAGAGAGAAAGAGAGAGAGAGAGAGAGAGAAAGGGTTCGAGGTGCCGGACTCGCCGGGGGAATGAAACCTGATTTAGGACTGCGGTCCAGAAATCTCCCAAGAGACCCTCCAGGCTGACCACCGCGCACTCGCTTCGCTTTCCAGTGTCCCTCCGAGTGCGATCCTCGCCCTCTACCACTACTACGTTCTCACTACCGGATTCTTCGTGGTGTTCCACGTCCAATGTCCCTGGACGCCAACAAGTGCGACTCTTTACCAACATCGCGTCGGAAATGCGTCCGGAATACTGAAGATCCCTTCAAGTATTGCGGTGGGATACGCGTTACACCAAAAAGAAAAACCAATTTAACAGGTCCGATAGAGAAAGAGAAAGAGAGAGAGACAATAGAAAGAGAACACGGAATTAGATTAGATTTTCTCCACCAGTGCAGAGCGTATTATTTGATATTTTGTGACCCCACGTAACATAAATGTCTTCTGATTTCGTGGAATTGATGAAAGAATAAGATCGGTGTAAATTTACCGCATTTATTGATTCAATGTCCCCGCCTCCCGCCTCCGCTCCATTTAACTCAAGTTTCAATTCTTCCGCGAAATTTTAAGCGAGCGACCGGAGTGCAAATTTTAATACACAGAAAGAGAAATTCTGCAAGAGAGAAAGCGGGCAGAATTTCGTTCGATACGTTTTATTCCAAACTTGCTCCAAAACTTTTTTCCTTTGGCTCATATAATATCTAGATTCGACTGCTTTTATATCGAGTCGGGGATCCTCTTGCGCGAGAGAAGCGCAGAGCAGACCGGTCGAAGGCAAAGTTTCTCAGACGAGGGCCGTGGAAAAGAAGGGAATAAGCTGCGCTGGAGGAAAAAGAAGAAGGAAGAAAAACGCTCCTGGCACAGCCTGGCGTGTAGGTTACTACGTGCCTGCTCGCCGAGCCATCCCGTGACCGTGGTCTGGCTTAAGGATTCGGGTCAGGTTGTAACCTGCCTCGATTGCAAATATAGGGAAACACTGTCGGAAGCGCTGCCAAAACCAAAACTCAAGTGCGCCCACCGGGTGTGGCGTACGACAACTCGACGAAAAAATGGCGAAAATTTAATCGACCTTCGCCGCGTCGGATTCCCCTCTTCTTGCGCAATATCCACCGCGCGGATATATAACTCTCTCGTCGTCGGGAAAAAATCCTCGAATCCCGCCACTTCAAAGCCGAGAAAGAAATAGCTCGCTACTGTCGTTCTGACCGAAAACTGGTAACCTTTAAACTTTTAATCCCCCCGAGCTCGCTAACCACTTTTCTCTCTCGGAACACAAATTTGATGATTTTCAATCCGACGAGTTATACACGCGGAAAGATATCTCTGACAATTTATGTATCATTGATGTGCCATTTTAGAGTGGTCAAAAAATTGTTTTGCTCGACGCTCGAAATGTATTATATGTTACTGAAATGTCGCTCGCGCGATTGTTGTTACATTCAATCGTCATCGATGAATTTCGCAAAAGTAGCGCTTGCGCGCGAGTATAGTTTTTGACTCGTGAAAAATACGCATTTTGCTAAAGAACGCTCAAAGCACGCGATGTCACGGAGAAATAGCGCACCTTTTGTCACCGGATATGAATCTTATTGAGCATACTTGGAATATGCTCCCGCAGACGGCGGTGCAAGAATGCACCCGCGAAGCGGCGAAAGCTCGCAGCTGCAGTCACTGAAGAATGGGCCGACATACCGCGAGAAGTTCTTCGCCATCTTTTTTCGGAGGCTCGCGCCGTCATGTAAAATTGTGGAGGTAGAAAATGTAAAATTCGTGCGCGAGCCGGCGGATATTAAAACGAGGATAGCCCGCGAAGCATAAATCGTGTCAAGTATCTACGCAATAACTTATCTCTTTTCATTTCCATCCTTCGTGCCCTTCATAAATAGATATACACGGGGACGAGAGCGATGCGAAGCAGTTTCTCTCGCGAAAAAGTAAAAATGTCCCGCTGTCATTTTAAGCACGTAAATTCAACCGAGAGTTTCTGCGAAAACGGTGCGGAAAAAAAATACTTGCGCGATTAATACACGTGACGCGTAATTATTTTCACCGCGATGCTTACACTTCATATTTCTTAAACACAATCTTGATAAGTAGTTTGAAATATGTGACAAAAATGCGTTTGTCGTACTTTTAATGTTCACCGAGTATAAAAAAAAAATTATGTTCTCTCTCTAACCTTCATATAAAAAATATATATAATACGTGTGTAATAATATAACATGTGTACACGACACGCGTCGCGTGTGTGAGTCGCACATGCATACGCAATAAATTATCAATCACGAAGGGGAGTTTTTAACTTGATCTCGTTCAATACCTGGCTGATAAAGATAGAGGTCCGCGGCGCGCGGCCACACGATCGCCGAGGGCTCCACGCTGCCTGCTTGATTCCGCGTGTTTGCGGATCCCGGGAGTCCTACGAAGAATCTGCAAGCCACGAATGAAACTCCCGTACGTCGTTTGTTTCTGTAGTCGGCACTGTCGTCGTCGTCGTTCCTTCACGAGTCCTCGTCGTTCCCTTTAACGGAATCGCGACGATGATGGTGCGCCGTCATCCCTCACCTTCTGTTCGCGACATGAAACGTTCGTCGCCGACAATCGAATGAGAGAGACGCGTCTCGCACAAACCTGTCCTCTACTACTTATTGAACACTCTCACCGAGGACAAGTTCACGTTCGCGCGAATTACGTCGGAGCGCCCGGGGGCACCATGAATACCACCGATTGCTAATCACGAGAGTGAGAGAACAATCCTCTCAATATCCTTACACGCAATAAAGTTAGAATTATTGTGATTATTACTATTAGCACTTGCGACGAGTCTAAACTGCGCGATGAACATACGTGAGAGTCGCGATCGCGCGACCACGAGCGCCGCCGGTACGCATCCGACGACCACGTGAGCTAAGAGCGATCTGATTCGACTCCACGTGTCTTCGATCTCGCACAGAGTGAGGTTGTGCCGTGCCGATTCGATTCGCCTGTCGCGCGCGCGAATTAAAACTTTTTTGTTCTAATGAAGAACGCGATGAAACAGCACTAGACGCGCTCACGATTTCAAATCAAGAACGTAACAACGTCGCGCGTGGTCAGTACGTCGCTTATACACACACCAACGCCACGAGTAACACCACTGACACCACCAATGCGCGCGGGGGAAATGCGTCGTTTTTTAATTCACCACCCCGGCGTCGTCCCCGCGACGTACGCTCCTCGTGCTAGGTGTCACTCGATTCTGTAACCGCACTGATACCGCCGGCGAGAGCGTCGACCGCGTGACTACCGACCGTCCTCCGCCTCGTCGTCGTCGTCGTACACATCAAGGTGGAAAAGCCACGTCAGTTCGGAGCGACGAGCCGACCGCTGTCCCAAGCAAACGACAGGGGATGTTCTCTCTCTGGACGCGTCGAGCTGTAACGGCGACGCGCGTTCAACCCCCACCAGCGAAAATTTCTTCTCGTTAACACAATAACAGAGTCTTTTTAGATTCACGGACCAACGATAGATTGACGGCAGCGGCGGCGACGGCGGCGAGGAGAATTGGAAGTGTTGAAAAGAGGCAAAAAAGGGAGGCACGACGTGCCGCGTCTCTCCGGCTAATCGTCGTGCGTATGCGGTGACAAACGTCGGATGTGACTCGTGGCACTCCGGCACAACGACGCCGCCTGCTTTGCCAAAACGTGGAGACGATGTACACTGCGGTCGCTCTCCGCACACTGAGGATAGCTGACGTCACGAGCCCACCACGCGGAGGTGGTCTCGCGAGCGACCGTTTCGCGCCGGCGCCCGCGGCGCTGCAATCCCTATAGGCACACACAGTGCTAGTACAACCCTGCGCGCTGATGTGCTTTCTCTCTCTTCCTCTTTCTCTCTTTCTCTCTCTCTCTCTCTCTCTCTCTCTCTTTGCCGACTTTCTCTCTCTCTTTGACTATATATATTTCCACCCACCAGTGGTACCCATCGCGGCGCGACTCGTTCCAACTACGTACGGCAGCCGAGTAACGGTTTAACCGTCGACGGAGGAGCTAACACCTAATGGGGTTTTACGTTACGTCACGTTGGGCACGGTCAAAGAGAACAAACCTGCGCTGCTTTCGCGTACTGGATCGATTTCCGCGTGGAAAAAAAAAAAAAACGAGAATCCGTAACGAGAATCAATAATTGACAGTAACGCATATACTCCCCAAACGGTCTGACATAAAGAAACAATACAGCTTACATGAGTGTAAAAAAAATATGCATGCTCTTAACATGCAAGTAGTTGAGTAAGAAAGAAATAAGAGAATTTCTAATAATAAAATTTATTACTTTCTAGTACTTTCTACAATGGCAGATAGTAATATAATAATATTATATACATAATATTATATACATATACGTCACACATGAATGATTTAGTAATAATAAAATATACTCTGCCAAGTTGATAAGTATCCGAAATGACGCACAGATAGCGACAGTAGTATCACATTGCTGTCATCGTTTCAAGTTTTATCTCTCAGAGGAACAAACGTCAAACGCTCACTCCTTATAGCACGTAGCGTTTGTGTAACAGTTCGCTAATTGTTAGTAAAATTACTTTGATAATAAATTTAATAAGAAAGAGATAAACTTTAAAATTTTTGTTAACACGCACACATACAAAATATACGCACATATACAAAATATATTCTATATTTAGAGAGAAAATTTTAGGTGTAAATAATTTTACGTGTTAATAAAACACTTCATACATTAACATCGAGTTTCATATATTGTGCAATTAATTTTGTTATAAATCGTCCCAATTAATAATTGCTCATTTTAAATGCACGTTATCGCGTCACGGTATTAATATAATCGCACTTATATACGTTGCGAGTGAAATACTATTTAATAAAAAGATTTAATAACGTGCGTCACGTCGAAACGAACGATAAAGCACGAACTTCGGCGTACGACGTCAATATTTTATCCATACTGATTTGAAAACAAAGGGATAAAACCGATTGGCCGTTGGTCTTGCGGTATTATCCACGATCCTCAAGCTGATCCTCCACAAACAGGAAACCCGTGGCACGAAATTCCGAAGAGAAAGCACGGAAGCCCTATCGGACCGCCGTTATGGGTGGAAAGTTTCGGTGGAAGTTTCTTCCCCAACTCCGTCAACTTCATAGAAAACGACGGAGAAATCCGAATCTGAGATGAAGGATTGGCGAGAATGACGCTACTCCGCGGGAATTCACAAAAGTAGACAGTTTCGCAAGGAGAAAGAGAAAAAGATATAAATCGATTCCCGTGCGCGAGCATTGTTGCACACGTAATTTGACATCTATATTTATGGGACAACTCCTGGGATGTGTCTCTTGGTTGTTACAAAATTTTCCGTAAAAATGCGCCGCGCGTTTTTCAAAAGTAACACTCGATGAATGGATTAATAAATCGGCACGACAACGCGATGCGGCAACGACGATCTCTCGGTATTGTGAGACACGGGTTGTGTGATGAGCGAGCATCTTTCGGTTCAAACAGATGTCAGTAGTCGGTATGTAGATTGACGCAGCGCGCGCTGCGGGAGCAGAAACGCTCAGAGAATCTAAGAAAGAGAAAGAAGAAGAAAGAAAGATAGGAGAAAGCTCGCATGAGAGAGAGAAGCCAGCCACCCGTCCGTCAATCTCGCTCTCGTTCCATCTCCATCGCTCAATCCCTCTTTCTCCCTCATTCACGGTCGCCGGTGGCGTTGGGTGGGCTGATGGTAGGAGGTGGATAGAAATCAATAGCCCTGAATAATGAACCCCAAGGCAGCACCCTCTCTCCCGCTCTCTACGGTCTGGAGCAGTCTCTCATGCATCCTCTCGTTCGAGGGCAGGAGGAAGGGCGGGGGGAACGGGTGCTCGCTCGCTTCCTCTCTTTTCCTCTCTTCTTCCTCCTTCAATCTTCCTTCGCCAACTCTCGCCACCGAGGCCCTACTGAACCCTTCCCCTTCTCGTTGCCCGAGCGGAGGTGTTTGTGTCCTCTCCTAGTCTCCAACTTTGCTACGAGACCTCCTAGAACCCAATTCGGATAACCGACGGAAGAGGAGGAGGAGGAGGAGGAGGAAAAGGAAGAGAAGGAGTAGCAGGAGGACACGGAAAATGATTACCCTCCACCTCATCCTCCCCTTCATCTCCTTCTCCCTCACGACGGATCGATGGTCGTCGAGCACCTTAGTTCGTGATTCTCCTGGATTCGGATCAATACCTACTTTAGCATTGCAATAAAATGGTTGGACAGCGCGTTATGATAGCCCGCGCACCCTCTCCTTCCCTTCCTCCCTCTCTCTCTCTTTCTTTCTTTCTCTCTCTCTCTCTCTCTTTCTTCCTCTCTTATCGAGTACCAATCGAAAAAGCTATTTTGCCGGCACTAAATTTATTTGCGATTCCGCTCGGCGTGAGACATGTATTTTATCAAGATCCTCAACGGAAATGTAGCAACGACTGGAGAATAAAGAGAAAGAAAAAGAGTGTAGGAAAATTAATTCAATTCTTTCAATTGCGGATAACAATAAACGCGTTTATCGGATATAAATTGTACTTCGGAGCGTTATATTGGCGTAATTGATTGCAGCGTCGGCTCGTACTTCCGGGTCTCTGATTTCTTCATCTACTGCTTTCGATAGCGACGGTTAGAATAAATAGACCCGTCAATTTACATAGTCGTTAACAGGCATGCCTGGCAAGCCCTTATCGGCTCCGTAGCTTCTAAACGTCCTGACCTAGCCAACGCGTTCTACGTTATTCCTACATCCTCTCTTTACCGCGCGCGCTTCGCCAACGTGAAGAGCCCATCGAGAACATGTAGGCGAAACCTTATCCGCGGAACAGAGCGCTTATTAAAGATCGATCGAGGACACCGTGATGTCCTTTATCCTCCGTTATCGCATCGCACATACAACTTGGAAATCTAGAACCATCGCTGCGGTTTCGCGCCACATACATAATTTATTTACTCGGAGAAATCGTAGCGTACGACGATACGTTGTAAAGTATTTTTATTGCAACTTTAAATTGAATCAATTCGATTGAATGGCACAATTTGTTATAGTCAGCGAAATATCGAAATATATCGCATGAGACTAACATAAAATTTTCTCGGGAATTGAGAGAACGAAATATATCAAGAAAAAATAATTTATTGTTTTTCCTTTTTAATATAAATATATATTTTTACATATATATATTCTATTCTCTCTTACATTTTCTCGCGCGTGATATACGTGTCAGAAAAGTTGTTCCTTCAAAAAATTTCTCTCATCAAAGATTCGGATCACCGACGAGACGATTGTTATCCTAGGCAATCAAACGGATCGTGGTACCACAATCGTCTTCTTTTCCAAGAGAACCAAGAGATCTTGGGAGGCGGATCTATCCGGGGAAACTATCCCTCGGTAAAAGCAGGCTGGTAACGACTATGCAAATTTCATTTGGCCCAGCTCAATTCTTCACACACGGAAGATTAAGACATTAGACTACGGGAAGAAGAAAGAGAGAGGGGGTGAGAAAAGCACCCTCTCTAAACTTGCGAGTGAATATAAACGACGACGACGACGACGACGAGGGAGTATAAAAGAGAAGTCTCGCCGTAAACGGTAACTACGTCAACACACACGGTCTCCTTCTACGGTCTCAATTATCTCATGTTCTGAGTTATATAAATCACTCGTGTGTGCGAACCCAAAACGACGCCGCTAATATTTAAGTTGCGCATGAAAATTCGGCCGCTCGCGTGCGCCGCGTAAAATAATTTCAGTGGGTAGTGGTTATCGCGTTTAAAGGGCTAGCCTCGTACAAATAAAGCCGTTGTTCGTGCGGTGGAGAGAATAGTTGTTGGTTTTGTGTAAAGGAGGGAAAGGGGGAGGTTAGAGAAAAAAACTAAACGCGCGATAGCATCGTATTTTTAAAATACAAATTACAGTAAACACCATTCGGTGCTTAAAAGAAATGTGCATGCGCGGCGTACGAGAAAAGTTCAGTACGTACTTTAATCTACGTGTAAAGTCGGCTCTTACGCTATGTTACGATGATAACCGCGAAAAAGTTTCTTTTTGACGTTTTCAGCTACGTAAAATATTTTATACGTGACTTGTAATTATGCATTTCGTTTGCGGCGCCGCACAAGTTCTTCTTACGCCTTTGACAGAAGGATGAGAGCTTTAATTTTAACTTTCGGCAAATTACAACCGTGCAGTTTCATATATACTTTTGTGAATAAATACGCACGATATTATATCTCATACCACCGCGTGCAGATTTGCGCGGTAGTAGAAACAGCCATTGTGCGCACCTGTTCTTTGAATTTTTCGGAAATGAATTTTTCTTCTTGCATTTTGTCGAACGACCGGAGAAAGAGATTGTTACTTTTTCCTTTTTTTTTTTTTTTTGTTTTGTTTTATATCATTCATCACAGATAAGAGACCAGAAACGGGATTTGATATGTCCCGTGTATTACGTGAGCATATTGGCAACACGCGCACAATGGCGCGCGTCCTCAACATAATAATGCTCGAAAAATTCACCCGTTCCCCTGCGGATGCATCCTGACGGCACCGCCGCAAAACCGCATCGCGAGGATTTCGCCGGAACAACGAACGGCGGGAAATGCAGCGGCAGGTTATGCTTCCCATCTCGAGATCCTACCTCCCGTTGCTGCCTCGATGGGAATTCCCATTCTTCGCGTTCGACGGCCCGGAATTTTCCGGCAGGCGGCTTCGACGGGCGCGCTCTGAACTTCTTCTCTCCTTTTCCACCCCTCCCTCTTCCCCGCTCCCTTTCTCCTTCGTGCGAGAGTGTAATTTTAGTTTGATACTAGCGCAATAGCCGTCTGCTCTCCTTTCGATGTAATAACGGAAAGCTGGAGAAAAAGAAAGAAAGAGAGAGAGAGAGAGGAGAAAAGAGGAAGAGGGGAAAAGCAGCACTACTTATCCTCTTCGTATTTTCCTTTACAGCGACTCTTGTTGCCCTCGATCGAGACAAAGCCGCAGGTATTACCTTATTTCCCTAGCGTCTTTCCCCTTCTATCGTGCAAATCCTTCTTACGCGAGTGTTCGCCCGTAACCCATTCCACCATCGCGTACCATCCGGCTTCCTCCGCTTTCTTGGACCCTCTCTTTTCTTTCTCACTCGCATCTCTCGCCTGATGTTCGCACGCCGGAACAACCTATTCGTGTATTATATTCTCAATGGATTTCGCATTCTTCATGCGGCCTCCGCGGAACGGAGCTTTCGATACGGATAGCAATGATGAAAACGCGTAGGCAACTGGATTTTTCCCCGGTAACTCGTATGTGTGTTTCGCCACGTGAGGATTGTTGTCTAATGATTAAACGTGATTTCTTCCCTTCTCTCTTTTTCTCTCTCAACGTATTTAAATTTTCACAAATTGTTATTTAAAAAAAGTTTCCAAATATATTCTCTCTTTCTTTCTTCTCTACAAAAAAGAAAATAATATAAAATTCTTGTTTGATTTTTTACTTGTTACTCGTGCTAGACATGCGTTTATTACATGCGTCGTGGTTTCCCGCGATAATAAGAACGCGGTTCGATCACGCGAGGATTGTCGTCGACGGATTTTCACGCGACAAACGAGCACGGCGTTTTCATCATGAACGCTAACATTGTCGTATGATCCCACCCAATTCCCAATGAGCGGGAGAAGTGTATGCGCTCTTTTGATCGATCCGTCCGGACGGGACGGAAAGAGAGACGGATGTAGAGAGCCTGCGGCAAAAAAAGTAGGATAACATACGTCCGTGCACGCGACGGGGGAGACCGACGGACGGACAAGCCCTCGCGCACCTCGTGCCGAGAGAACGTGAGCGAGAAAGAGAAAGAATAGGAAAAGACAAAGGGGAAAGAGAAAGAGAGAGAGAGAGAAGAGAGATTGCGGAGAGATCGGGAGAGAGTAGGGCTGGGTTGCCATTGTAATGGCGTGTGCCATGGTCCCCATGTGCTAACCACCCCGGCAGCTGAGCCCCTCCGATCCGCTCCGCTGTTAAATACGCTGAAACGAGCAAACCGTTCGCGAGAGTTAAACGGGTAGTTATCACTCGAATCGATATATATATATATACATATATATATGTATATAGTATATGTATGTACGTACACTGCGTATATACCGGCGAGAGAATCGCAACGCGGTTTCTCCTTAAATTCTTCCCCGTGGACGAGGCAAATGCCTCGCAATTGAAAGAAAATGCGTCCGTTTTGTTCCGCCACCCTCATCGAATCCGACGATAACACACCGAGAGAGACTTACGTTTATATTGACCGTTCGGGAGAGGTCGAGAGACGAAAATCACGGTTCCCTTTTCTTTTGTAACTTCTAGAGGGATTACAGGAAAATCGTCGCGGGGATTTTCAAGACTAAAGCGCGGCGGGTTCGTGATTTCTTCTCGGCGCGCTCGAGAGTCTCGTCGATTAATAAAATCGACGAGCGAGCGTCGTAATTCGAATTGCGCGAATATCCGTGATTGCGGCGTAACAACTGAATTATTTCCTTACTCGCCTTCGAGGCTACAATTCAGCGCGCTCATTAGTACGTACAGCAACGCTGGCAGCGGGACAAGGGAGAACAGAGACGGCGGAAACGCCTCCCGAATACCGACGACGGGAGGTCACCCCCGAAGTATCGTAACTACCCAGTAATTAAGTACGGATGCCGAAGCGGCGGCCAATGGAGCGGGCCGCCGGAATAAAGAAGATGCAAAACGGATTCCCGCCGGAGGAGGTGGAGCGCGAGCCTTTTTATTTACTCGGAGTCGTAATTCAATCCGGGAAAACAAACGTGCCACGGGGAATGCGAGACAGAGGAGGGTAACTAGACGAGGGTAGGTCACTATGTCTCCAAACGGGAGGGGGAAAGAGAACACAGGACAGTGGACTGACACCGTTGCGCGAAATAAATGTAACGCACTCTTCCCCGATGCTCTCGCGTACGGTTCGGGATCGGCGCGCAAGTGACATAATGAGAAAAACAACGGAATGGGACGCATAAATTGATAACGATAACGAAGAGGTGCGCGCGGAACCGGATGAGGCGCGGACGGTAAGAGGCGAAGAGAGAATGAGGCGAAACCAGGAAGAGACACGACGCGCACAGAGCTAGGGGAATCAAAATATAATTACACACAAAGGTAAGCCGTAACACGGAGACAGAATCGCGGCGAAATAGACGGGTCTCATTAAAATTGGAGAGCTGTTTTGAAACTACGAGACTGCCGTGTCGGTTGCAGCCTCGTCACCGTCAAGTATTACCTTTCCCTAACTCAGGACCCTCTTCTGTCTCTTTCTCTTTCTCTCTCTTCGTCGTCCCTTCGCGTTCTCCTGCCTTCGTGCTGCAGCGTCCCATGAAAGGTTGAAACAAAAAGAAACTTTTCCGCGCCGTTTTGCAGACGGCCGAGGAAAAACTACGTAACGCATCACGCAACGGCGTTCAACGATTTCTCTGCAATCCCTCCTTTCCTTGCCGAAATAATTTGTATTTACCAGAAATCTGATGTTTTTTTTTCTCGATTCGAACTCTTTAAAGTTTTTAAAATTTATTTAAACCCTAGAGACAGAAAGAGAGAGAGAGAAAGAGAAAAAGAGATAAAACTTTTCTCTGGTTTGTGAGAAAACTGTCATATTAAGTTGTAATAAAACTTTTTATCTTTACTTGTTTATTCTTTATGCAATTATTTTCTAATTGTAAGTTGATAGAATGTTTATTCAGTGACAATATGATTTGAAATTATTTCAGCAGTTCTTAATACGAACACAACTCTTGGCGTTCCAGTTGTTTAATAAATATTTCGATAGTTAAAAAATGTGTTTTAGCGGCACATTTCCAAAATTACTGAAGCTGCACTGTAGTCGCGACTCGTATCGATGCCGATTTAAGTCCGGTGCGATATATAGGCACGGATTATTTGATTTAGTGGACGTGCGTCAATGTGAGCGAATGCATTTGATTCGACGTTGATAAAATCATTTCCCCGTTGTGTCGTTTGTTTCGTCGAATGTGAGCCAGATCGATATACGATAGTTCGGCGATATGTTTTTCGGAGCAAAACTTGCTCGTGACACAATTGAGAAGAGTATTTTTGAAAAATTTACGATAAAGATTCAAGTCGTCTGGATAAATTTTCTACATTAAATGAACTCAATTTGAGTTTAAAAGCGTTTAAAAGCGCAATATAAACGTGCGTTATTAACATGAACACATGATGATGATGTCAAATTGATGCACGATCAATTTTTCTATGCAAACTGTTTTAAACTGAGCAAGACAAAATTTTTTAACAATTCAGACAAGAATCGTACAAATAATTTTTATATTGTGTAAAAATATGCGTATTTCGTCTTAACGAAATATAAACACACACTCGATATAAACACACACGTTATACACGTTTAGAATATAAAATTTTCCTCGGTAGTTTCGCGAGGAAACAATGCGAGGAAAAATGTCGAGTCGCGAACCGCGGCGAAGTTGGAAGGGAGAGGATAATTCGAAAGATTAACGAGCTATTTCCAGGCAAAAACTCGAACGACCATTCGTCAACCATAAATTCCGCGTGCCTACAGAAATAAAAATGCGCTCGTTTCTCCCCTTTCCCGTTTCCCTTTCCACCTATGGCGCGCTGGGATTGTGTGCAGCTTATCGGCCGGATATTTATTGTAAAATACTTACGTGTTTTTTTTTCTCTCCCCCTCGCCAACGCAATGCCCGACCAGGCGAGCGGATTGCGGCCATTTTTCCTGCAAATTAAATAAACGGAGAACCGCCGAAGGGTAAGCGTCGGCGCTTCTACGTGGGGTACCCGGGTAAAGTCCGTTATTTTCAATGCGGGGCGAATTTTTCACTGCCAATTTTATACGCCAGCCGCGCTAAGCTTTTATACGTTTACGGTGGACAACTATAGAACGTTTGAAGTTTTCGTTGCCATATTGCCGCGCGCGCGTCCTCCATTATTGATAAGTATTGAATAACACGACTTCTCCATTACAAAATCGGCTCTGGAATAACGAAGCCGGGACCGAAAATTTCCGCGCGCAGGATCGCACTCGGCGCTCGGCTTTCCGACCAATGCACAATTCATGAAGACGATCCGACTGGTCTCGGAGCCGTTGTCTCATTTTTCCAAATATCCCTCTAAAATCCCGAGCGCGCACCTATAGTCTCGCGCATGACGACGACGACGGCGGGTAAAGCTTTCCTCTCTCGACTTCCGTGCTCTTTTGCGCGTATCACTCTCGTCTCGCCGGCGCCCGTCCCACCTCCTCTCTTCTCCGTATCGAAGATATCGCATAACACGTTCCCGTCGTAATTCGAGCACCGTGGATCGAATGGTGGCGTTGGATAGCCCGTCGCCGACAAGAGGCTGCGACTGGTAACCGGGCACGTCGGTGTTAAAGTCCCCGTTTCCGGTACAAGTTTCCGCCGCGGAAACAGCCCGAAACGCGTCCGCGAGCGCTGTCTCATTGTATCGGGTTCGTCGGCGTCTGGATAGTCGCGCGGAAAAGGGATGAGAAACGATAGAGGAAGCGGCGGGAGAGGAAGAGAGGAAACAGCGCGCAGTAGGGTGTTGCATTGGGGAGGGGAGGGGAAGGTGGGGGATGGCTTACGGTCGGCCAACAAAGGCCGTCGATCGTCGACGTCGGCTCATCCTCTCGGCGATCGACGTGAATGCCCGCGAAATTTATTGTTTCGCTGCGGCTTAGCACGCTCTCGCACCCACACGATCCCTTCTCTGACTTTCCTCTTCCACCCCACGACCCTTCGTTCCTCCATCTCTATCTCTCTTTCTCTCTCTCTTTCGCACTTTCTCCGCAATTCTCTTCTCCGCGCGACCCTGACCGCGGGTCCCCGGACGCCATACAGCATGTCGCGGGGGTAAGGGAAACCGGGAAAGAGGAGCAAAAGAATAAATCCTGATTAATCTCCCGGTCGCGCTTCGAAAGCGAGGGTGCTCTTCGCTCGCTCGCTCGCTCGCTCGCGTGCGTGCGCGCGCGTGCTCCCGCTTCATCGTTACCGCCGGAATTACGCCTTACTCGGCGCAACGAGCTCTACGTGTTCTTGCACGGCTGAAAAATTAATGAGCGCCCAAGCCAAGCTTGGATTTAGTGGCGGGCGTACTGCGCGACGCTTCGCTAAAAAATAATTTCGTATAACGTCGGCGCGTGACGCCGCGCTAAACGACATTTCGCGGAAACGCGGACGTCGTTGCCTAACAGTTTACTCCTCTAACGTTTGGATGACGTAAGAGATAACAAATTGAAAAATTTTAATATACTCGCTGAGACCCGGAATTTCGCTCCTAATTGTCCACTCAACAAAAAAACCTTCTCCAAGTTTCACCGTGGTAGAACCGCACTTGATTTCAAACGGACTGATTTAAAATTTCTCCAAAACAAAAAGCGGACAAGTACTCGTAGCCTTTATTGTTTTTTACATTTTTTTTAACATGTTCCACGTTAATTCTTACCCTTGTGCATTCCTGTGAATTTATCCTTGAGAACGGTGAACTCGTAAATCTTGCCAAACTCCTCGAACATCGGACGGAGAGCATCCTCCTCGAGGTGACGCGGTATCTGTCCGACGAAAAGCTTGATGGCGCCCTCGCCGTTGCTGGACGAGGGCGACGTCGATATGGGTATTAGCATTTCCCAAGGGGACGAGGGTGATTGCGAAGGAAACTCTCACTGTCGTTTCGCAAATTTCACTTTTAAACGCACTCTGAAAGATCTACCCTCGTGTTTCACTTATTTCTTCTTTCGCCTTCGAAGACGAACACTTGGTGGTCACCACGTGGTCGCCGTTGATTACTTATCGCCACGCGCATAAGACACGATCGCGACAAAGTCAGTGACACGTGACCGGGGGGGGGACGGAGGGAGGAAGAGAAATCGGTCGTCACGGAGGTACTCGTTAACTCTCGTCCTCGAAAAGAGGGTTGTCGTGAAGCGGAGGCGTTATTCGCCGAAAACGGCAGTCACGAGAAGTGATGGCGAGGAGCTAACGGTCGGTCGGTAAGGGTGGTCTGGTTTTAATCAGGAGCCCGATAAAAAAAAAAAAAAAATACACGATGCCGTAATCTTCGTAGGAACGGAAAACAGAGTGAGGCACGGCGAGAGAGCGACGAAGGAAGGGGGAAGAGAAGAATGAGAAAGCAAGATAGAACGACCGTGAACAGAGTGAAAAGCGGCTAATGCGGTGAGCGCACAGAGAAACAAATACTTAATAACAAAAACGGAAGAGAGAGAGAGACGGAGAAGGGAGAAAAAAAAAGAAAACCTGACGGAGAAAAAAGCTTTCAATAACGTTTCACCGATTTTATTAGCGCGAGCAAATCAGTGAATTTTGCGGAATAACGAGACGTCGATATGTTCATGAAAATTATGCGACGATACGTTTGATGGTTTCCTCTGTGTATAAATTTACGCGGAATAAAAAAAACGCCAATACACGATCGACACGCGCGATATTTGTCGTCTCTTGAGTCATTATCGATTGCACATTTATTGCATTTACGACATTTAATCTGTCAAGTGGTACGAAGTGCACTTCTTACGCTATAACATCCGCGACTTTGCGTACACAGCTGATCGGAGTTTACAGATAGACGATTTCACGTGCGCGCATGTGCACGAGCACCAGTTGCATGACGTTGCGCAGGAAATGATTCGATGGAAACGATGTCGATATCACGTATCGTTTTGCCACACACAATAATAATATAACAGAAAGTTTCCTCTTATTCACTGTCTCTTTGAATTTACAACGTCTCTCCCCGATTCGGCTGTTCACAAATACATAAAGACATCCGATAACAAAGAACGCTAACGACTACTCCGATCACGATACCGCACGTTCACATCACGAAACACGCTTCTACATCTTCAAACGTCACGGCAATGCATTCTTCCCGCAATCCGACCACCCGAATTTAAAATTCAAAAAACTTCCAAAGATGTTTTTGTTTTTTCTTGAACGCCAAAATTTCAACAACCAAAGAACGATGGCTTGTAATGAGAATTTCACGCACGTAACTGTCCGAAACCGACGCTCGGGCGCTTCCCCTTTAATTCTTAATTTCGTATACGTAGTACACGTAGTGCTGTGCTCCAGTTTCCGAGACCCAGTTTATCACGTCGAATATCTCGGGCCGGTGGCAGTTTCACAGATTACTTCCGTCGCCGCGTGAAGATGATCGTTCGTCCGTCGATTTCGCGCGACGGTGACCGTGACGATCGGTCCGCTCTACTTCAGACGATAATATCCTAAACTAAGACGACCACAAGCACAGCACGTTCACGATCACGAGAGAAACAGAAACTACAACACGCCGCACGAGACACGAGACAACACTGATGGTTGAACGACCCTCGGTCCGATCGGCACCGCGCGTCCTGACGCCACCGTCCACGGGGAAATTACGCACACACGCACACGTACACGCACTCCACCGCCCCCCCTCTCTCCCCCTGTTCTCTGCGAGCCGCCCCTACGACGACGTTACCCCATTTCGATGCACGAGGGGGCGAGTTTCCCCTTGTGCCGGAGAACTTGCCGGGCGACGCGAGGGCGTCTTTGCTCCCTCTTATTAGCCTACCTCTCTACGATCCCCCTCAGCAACCCTGTGCGCACCATCCATTTTCACGGACCGCTCTTAATCTTTGATACCCTATTCACCCGAATTCGTATCGAAATTGGATTCTGGCGCAACGGAGTTTTGTGAATGTCGGTAATTACAAAGATAATATCAAAAGTAAGATCATATTAAAAGTAATAAAAGAATATAAAAAAAATAAAAAATTAAAAAATCACAAAAAAATAAATAATGCAATCTATCGTAGATATTCACAATTGCAAAAGTTGTGTCTGAGACACAACAGGACATTTAAAAAAAAAACAGACTTCGTTACATGTGTAAGTCAACGAAAGAATATCAGAAATAATATTGTAAGAAATTTGTACGAAATTTAACGATAGAGATTTACACATGATCGACACTTGATCGACACGCTGATAAACAGTGACGAACGGTACACAAGTGCGCCGCTCAACAACAGTCGAATTCGTTACTTGCAAATTTCGGAACAACACTAAAAATAAATTACGTGTGGTTAGTATTGTTCTTGGATCTGATTTGAACTAAAGCTGTTTGAATTTTCGCCAGAATACCACAGAAATTGCTTACCAAATACTCGTCTTTAAACAAGAGAAGTGAACACATTTCGCGCGATTCGATTTGTTTCGAAACGCCTCGCGTTTGATAAAAATATATCACAGCATCGGGCGTTACGCCGCTTTTATGGGCGCTGTTTCTGCTATAGCAGCGTTGAAAAGGGTACCTGCCATAATGGTTCCCCAGTCTTACGGGGGTTGGCGAGCTGAGTCATCGCCTCGTGCGATACTCGATCGCGCCATCGTGCTATGTCGACCCTTCAGCGAGCACGCACACGAACGAACGAGCGCGTGTGAACGTGCATGCCACTTTAATCGCAAAACCAAGTCGTGCGTGTGTGCGTGACTCTCCATTTTTGCACGCGAGTGATTCACACGCGGAAACAGAGAATTCGCGATTTTGCTGGTCGTGTAAAATCGGCGTTTCTTTTTTTTTCTGGAAAAACATTGGGCCTGTAATTCCGATTGCGACCGGGACTGTTTATCCGAGTTTCTGCGTCGCGCTTCCGCGAGTGAGCGCGGGCGCGCGCGCGCGCGCACAGGCAGCGATAAGTTTTTTTTCTGTACCATTCTCTGCGTTACAATATTCAAGCCTGAATATTGAAACGACGACTACCAGCGAACCAGCCGACCAGACCTGATATCTGTAAACGCGAATATCCGATGCAAAACGTCTGCATTTAAATATCACGGTTTGCACGCGGCCGCTGCCATTGTTGCCGGGAACTCGGTGTGTCTGCATGTATACGCATGAGAAGCAACATCGGGCGCACGTATAGGAGAAAACGAGGATAGAGACGAGGTTAATGTCAGGGGCCTCGCGGATGGAAAGAAAACATCGTTTTCTTTTTTTTTTTCCTATCTCGGAAGAGAGGGGGAAGGGGGAAGAAAACGCGATCGGCACAATGGTTCGGCCAAGTATTCCGCTCGCAAAGTTCGCCGAACCGGTGGAGTAGCTCTTTGTTTCTGTTTAAAAGCTACCTCGCTCTCGCTCGTCCAAGCTGAAACATTGTCGCTAGAATGAATCGGGACGAAGAGCTGTGAAACAAGCACCTTTTCGCGCGCGAGTACTTTTCATCCCTTTAGCATTCAATTGAAACACCGAGCCGAAATATAAATCCGAGTTACAAAGAAGAAAATTTTGCGAAATTTTTGCCCAGGCTTGTAATAATTCGGATCTCTCTCTCT
>QVOB01015781.1:0-19811 GCA_014839585.1 Pseudomyrmex concolor
AAAAAAAAAAAAAAATGAAAGTTACATCTTCACAGACTCGTGTCGCAATTTCACGCGTACTTGATGTGAATATATACAAACGCTTATATTTTTTTTTCTTTTAAAGTTGCCTGAGTGCGGATCTCGGGCGAAGTGTTACCTTCGAATTACGTGCGATCTGTCGCACGTAGTACAAGTCCAGGTCCTGAAAGACGTCGCTCTTTGCCGGATGCGTCGGAGTTCTCGATCGCGTCAACGCGTTCTCGGCGATGTCGTTCCGTCCGTCGCCGAGTCGCAGATCTCTCGATTTATTCGCGTGCCGCGAATTCAGCATCGCCAAATTCGGGAAGCAGGAGTCCATCTTTTCGCGTGTGTAATATATATTCGTTATATTTGACTTGTATACAGTTTTGCGGACGAATTTCGCAAAAGATTATCGCTCCATCCTCTTCTTATTAGATTGAGATTTTGAAGAGAAGAGCCATGGTCGCGCGGATCTTACACGCGGATTGTATACACACGTAGGATTGCACTGTTTCTTTTTTTTTTTTTTTTTTTTTTTTTTGCGGTTTTGTTTTCTCGAAACCCTGACCTCAAAGTCTTAAACAGGAGTCGCAAGGACAAGAAGTCCGTCCTCTGCTTCTTTTTTTTCTTTTCTGTTTTTTTTTAGAGATCAAAGGTCAGACGAAGGACACTTTTGTTTCCGCCAAAGACTTTCCGCTCACGTCTGCCGCGCGCGCGCACGCTTCTATAATAAAATTTGACCTCCAAAATCAATCGGGGACTGAGGCGACAAGAAAATATTGTTGCCGCAATTTACACTTCGGGATCCTCTCGTCGGCGGGTCTCTTCTTGATTTAAAACCACAAGTAACACGTGTCACGTCTCGCTGTGTGTCGAGTATAATCAAATGGACAGCTAACAAATAGATAGTGATAGATCCGGCCGTCGTCCTACGTTTGTTTTTCGTTGGGTTTTAAAGCGACGAGTCGTGACGACGACGGCGCGCATCCGCGCGATACAACGATAAGTAATAAACGATGCCGTTTCGTCCTTTGCTTCCTCAATTGTTTGCCGATCCTCCCGCTTTGTCTTCTACCCTTCTGCCAAATTTGTTTCTCTCCGTTTCCGATGGAAGTCAACGCCCAATTAAGTATCATGATTCACACCGTCGAAAAAAAATCCAAAACGTGGCGTCCTCTTCGAATTTACGCACCTACGACCAATTCGTTTTTTGAGCGACGAGACATCCTTCCACGTGGGGATGCGACGTGTGTGGTATATATATAATACGTGAAGAGAGGATGACGAGAGACAAACAGAGCCACCGGACGAAAACCGGTTAACACACGACCGGTTACCGCACGACTAGAACAGACTAGACGGAACTTAATAGACTGACAAAAGCTTGTGTGCGATGTCAACGGGAATGTTGACGTTACTTGATTTTGAAAAAACTATGGAAGGAGTTAAAAAAAAAAAAAAAACACGGGACGAGCACCATTCACGCGAGCGGCCGACTAATACTGAATGACGCTCGCGTTATGCGCGACTGTGTGAGCATCAACAGGACGCGCAACTGCTACGCATCACGCACGGTAAATCGGCATAGTGACAGGGGAAATTTTGTGTGTGTGTATGAAGAAGGAAGGGAGTAGGAGAAAGAGAGATAGAGATAAGTAGATAGATAAAGAGAAAGAAAGAGAGAGAGAGAGAGAGAGAGAAGAACAAAAGAGGATAAGAGAAAGACCATTATTAGTGCTAACCAACAAGAGATTGAATAAGAGAGCGGAGGAAAATGTAGGGGAATCGCCCACGCTGAAGTATCTGACAACACTTTTACACTTGGTTGTGCGCATCAGAGCAATTATTGTCCTTATCTAGAATAACTGCTCTAGAAAGTGTTATCAAATAATTTGTATGTGGTTATTTCACTGTAATAAATGCACACGTGTATAATATACATAACAAAAATGTTGTTTCTGTCAAATATTGACATTTTTTAATATTATAGATAGTATCATATATTGTATTTGAACACATTAAATTATATTGTGGTCAAAATATGCTGAAAAAAATATATTGTTGAAAAAAATACAATTTTGAAAAAATACATTGTTTAATTTCATTTCACCCTATGATGATTGACATTTATACAATAGTTGCAAGTGCTCTTTCAAAAATTTAGACGTCAAAAAAATAAACAGATCAAAATCTTGTGATTTTTTAAATCTTGTGTGTATATTTTTATCTTATATTTTTCCCACAAGATAAACATCAATGACTGCATATAATCTTTACCTGTGTGCGTAAAACACTGTTGTCCCTTTAAAATCAGGCAAACCTAACCTAACCTAAACGAGATAGTTTTGTATCTGAATAGCTTGAGAGTCTTGTGAGACAAATCAGAGCCAATTGCTTTTAACTTAATTTCTGCATAACATAATGAGCTAAAATAATCCGATTCAACAAAATATAAAAGTAACGTTTCAGCATGTTAACGGACTCGGTAACAACAAAAAAGAAATTTACTAATGTGACTTACCACATGAATTCTTGCATTTCTAATACTCTCTCGTCTGCGAACTTTCGTTTGATAGTCATTTAAGCAACTCAAATAATTATTTTCTTTATAACAAATATCATTCAACGACTTGCGACCTATTTGAATGTGTTGTTTCTTCCGGGGCGCCATTTTATTATTTAAATCTTTTTTGTCAGTTGTCACGGGCGAGCTCTTTTGCTGCGCTTGCGCACGAAGGCTGCGGTCAAAGTAACGCTACAAATGCTTCAATTCATGCATCACATAAAGCATGTACACTTTATTGTACCTTATATTGTATTTAAGTAACAATTAGTTAGCATATAAAAATTTCATATAAAAATTAACGAAATTATACAAAAATATTATCTTATCACCGTCTTTGCACATATTATATTTTAGCTTCTGTTAATTTTACAAGAAGCTTATTTTTGGTAACATTATCACCTTTACTGCACAATACGTCCTCAACAATTCCATCAATAGACGCTTTAATAATATGCTGCAAGAGAAAAATATAAAGTACATATAATAGCATAAATATCTTTCTCTTAAAGATGTAAGATGATATTTTTTCCATTATTTCACAAGTTTTGTTCAAACATAAACTTTATTTACCTCCATTTTCATAGCGACAATAACGAGCAACGAGTCACCTTTTTTTACTACATCCCCTTTATTGACAAAGATCTTGTCGACTAATCCAGGCATTGGGCTTAATGCTGCGCATGGATTTTGCTCTGCTTGATGTAAAGATGAAGTCATGAATTTTGGTGTGGGAATAACCAACTGCCATTCACGATTCTGTATGAACAAAATTATTTTGTAATATTTACCGAGTGCGCAAAAAAGATTTTAATTTCTTTGATACAACTAACTAATCACCTTGGTAAATATGTGTAAGTTATTGTTAAGTTTTACTATTCGCGATTTAGTGATAACTTCATCGATTTCCGTAGCCAGTTCTAACGCGTCATCGTTTGTTTTCTTCAAAGTCCCACTCACTTTCCTCCAGGGTCCCAATCTATTGACTCTCATCAGATATACATCCGGTTCCGTGAACTTCGTTTCTACTATGTGGTTTTCCTTTCCGACAGTGAAATTAAACGTATGCTTCAACACATGATTAAGTCTAAATCCAATTTCCATAGCGAATGGACTAAAAGGATCTTTCGTTTCTAAAGACATACTTAATGAGTTCGCATCTTCGTGCAGTATTGTAGCGAGAGCACCTTGTATCAGTATGTCGTTAGATATTTGTAACTTAGGAAATAGCTCTTCAAAGTTTTCTTCAATGAATCCCGTGTGTACTTCGCCGTTTATAAATTTTGGATGAACACAGAGGGTCTTAATAAACTCTATATTTGTATCTAGACCAGCTATCTGTAATAATTGTTTATGTAACCAAATAAATTATAAATTATATGAAAATACAATTTATAATTTATTCTAAATTGATCATTAAGTGAGTCATTCGTTTATTCTCTTACAAATTTTTTATTCGTGTTGCGACTTACATTATATTCGCTAAGTTTTGATCGAAGTATATCAAGAGCTTCGCGCCTGTCTTTTCCCCAAACCACCAATTTCGCTATCATTGGATCGTAATGCACAGACACTTCGTCGTTTTGTCGCACTCCGGTCTCAACTCTAACATTATCTGCTGCTTTAGGATGCTTCAAATACAAGAGCTGACCGGCTCCTGGTAAGAAACCATTTCTTGGATTCTGTAATATGATAAATAAAATTGTCACTCATGTACATTTAATGTTTAACATTAATATGTAAACAAAAATATATGATAGCTAAATATATAATTCATGTAATACAAGTAAATATAAGTCTTCATTACCTCTGCATAAATTCTGGCTTCAAATGCATGACCGTTGAGAGTAATCTGTTCTTGTTTGAGAGGAAGTTCTTCTCCACTTGCCACTCTCAATTGCCATTCGACCAGATCTAATCCGGTAATCGCTTCAGTGACTGGATGTTCTACCTGTAGACGCGTATTCATCTCCATAAAATGGAAACTGTGACTATTTCGGTCCATTATAAACTCTACTGTTCCAGCACCCACGTATCCCACAGCTTTGGCAGCGCGTATCGCTGTTTCACCCAATTCCTTTCTGAGCTTCTGAGAGATGCCAGGCTGTAAAATACATTATTATGTAACATAAAATTGTAGTATTCCATCTTTCTCGTGATGACAATCAAAAGAAAACAACAAACATACAGCAGGCGCTTCTTCAATCACTTTTTGATGTCTCCTTTGTACAGAACAGTCTCTTTCGAACAGATAAACAACATTTTCGTATTTGTCAGCAAAAATCTGCACCTCCACATGTCTAGGTTCGGCGATGTATTTTTCTAAAAGCACTGCTGAATCTCCGAATGCTTTTTCAGACTCTGTTCTTGCGGATTCTAGTGCTTCTTCGAAGTCTGATTCTGTCAGAGCAATTCTCATACCTTTTCCACCACCACCACGCACCGCTTTGATCATCAATGGAAAGCCTATTTTTCTGGCTTCTGTCAGTAGTGTTTCATTTGTTTGGTCTTCTCCGTGGTAGCCTATATATGGAAATAAGAGATATAAATAAATTTTAAAAAAGTTATTTCTTTATGTTTTACTCTTTCAACATGAAAAAATAATATTTGCCTTCTATGATAGGGACTCCAGCTTTTGTCATAATAGTTTTTGAAGTATTCTTTATACCCATGTCTCTGATGGCACTAGCTGGTGGGCCAATGAATACAATATTTTCTTTCTGACACAATTCTGCAAACTCTGTATTTTCTGACAGAAACCCATAACCAGGATGTACTGCTTGGCACTTGGCTTTTTTGGCCACTGATATGATTTTGTCTTGACGTAAATAACTTTGACTAGAATGAGCAGGACCAATATAATAAGCCTCATCAGCTTGCTCCACATGCATGGAATTTCTATCTGCATCACTGTATACAGCCACAGTCTTTACACCAAGCTTCTTGGCAGTTTTAGTTATACGACATGCTATCTCTCCTCTATTTGCTATCAGAATCTATAAAATATAGATTTATATTAGAAAAAAAAATAATATAGTTTTTTATATTAAATTTATATCAAAGTTCTTTAAAAGACTGACTTTGTTGATTCTGTTGATCTGTGGAGCTGACTGGTGCAAATCTTGAGTGTGTAAGGTTAACTGATTCCTGCATAATATAATTTAAAACTAATTAATGTAAAAACAGAAGGATACTTAAAAAAATTGGCATGTCATGTTTACCTGTGAAGTAATGCCTTTAATTTTCCCAAGCGATACATGGTGTTGTGACCAGGTGACAAGCATGCAATATATGGCAGTTCAAGTAAACATGTCTGTTTATAGGAGTCAATATATTTTTTTCTTCTTTTATCTCTTCATAGTCTTTCAGTTATGACGACATATTTGACGATTATGTTGTACATGAGTCGCGTTATCGGTCAACCTCATATCAGTTCGACCTCCGACTGTTGACCCATGGTTCATGGTTGACCTCTTGTAAAGCGAGTTTATAATCCTTTATCATTTTTAAGATTATGAAATCTATTATATCGACAGATAGTACGACAGGCAGCTATGAGAGCGCCGTCGCCGTAATGATAAGATGCCATCAGACTTCTAGTTGAAAGGACCAGAAATGTACTGGAAATATACGAAAAGACTGAAGCGGTAAGACTTAAACAATAAGTAAATTGACTAATTATAGGCGAATTTTAAAAAAGATTGTCCTGAACGTGTTGTAATGTTACATAATAGTATAAATGATATGTATATAACACTTTTGTGTACACGAGTAACCTATGTCCAATGCTACATTACTTGTTACTTCTTCTCTACATTTATATTTCTGCAACAAAGTGTGTTTATTGCGCGTTTAAGCCATTATTAGGATTAAGGACTTGGTAGGAGCTATCATTAAAATATCGAAATCAATAGCGCTTGTATCTTGACATGGCGCCAATTCCATCGCCATCAACGTCAATTTGGTCCCTTTGAACGACGACCAATAATCGGGCAAATCGGTTTTCAATAATCGTGTATAAACTCTGTAAGTAATCCTGCCGTTTATGTAATCGTTGTTAATTTAGAGAACATTACTGATTTTATCACTGATAGTGATTTTGTAATAGTTTGGAGGGTTTAAGACTTTTTTATCCAAGCTATTTCTTTAATGCAGAGAAAAAGCTTGACATCATGGCTCCTAGGTAATTCTAATTTCTTTTTTTGTCAAACTGTTGAAGCACCAAAATGTTCGAGTATCTGTCCATTGGCAAAAGGATTAAGATAATTAACATAATTAACTTTTTTTTGTATAAAATTGAAGTTTCATTGGATATAGTTTTGGATGTGAAACACAGAAACGTTTGTTTTCAGAGATAATTACAAAATATCACACGTGATTGCATTTGCAGGCAAATGTTTGCACTTTTGCGCGTATACGGAGGAAACCACACGAATTTGCACACAAGAGAGAAAGAGAGAGATGCATCGGGGGAAATCTCGCATAGCTAGTGTCAGATTGATTTGCTTCACCTAAACCACCGTTCCACCTGTCCCTCCCTTTTCTTCTCGTTGGAAATCAGAGTGAGAAAGAGAGAACGAGGAGGGGTGCCAGTGGATACCGCCCTGGATTTTCCGGCAAGTCGCGGCGAGGAAGGGTGTTTACCCAAGACACGACAATTCATTACGTAATTGAATTGAATAAGCCCTCTCCTTCGCTCTGCGTCACCCTCCCTCCATTCTGGATGGGCGTTCGACTCGAACGTGTACACGTGCGAATGCTCAGGCACGCGTGTGCGTGATCTGGTGGTGAACGCGAGGGAGAGTTAGTGCGGGATTCAGAGGTGGATTAAGGTTTCGGAAGAGCCCCCAGAAATCGACTAGACAATAAAGTTGATAAAGCGTCTTTTAAAACGGTGATTAAGAGATGACAGCTTTTTTCAATCAACGTAATATTATCTAGTACAAACATTCTTCTCTTGATTTGAACAAAACGATGAGATTCATGATGAAGTTTTTCAAGTATATAATACATAATTAATTAATCTACTTATTCAACAATAAATAACAATATACACGAAAAAAAAAACAAGTAATTTTGAAATCGGCAACAGTCAAGACACAATTCTGTAGTTTATGCAAGTTTAAGGCAAACATCGCTTCTCGATTAGATAATAAGCATAACTTTAAACTTAATTAAATCTTTGAATATAATTAAAATACGCGTTATATTAATATTGTATTGAACTACACACACAGGAACTTCAGACATTGTAAATTCTTCTGTGCGAAAATCCGTACGCGTGTGGAATTTCAGCGATGTGCAGTTACGGCCCTGAAGAGATATCGTAATCCCGCCGTGCGCACTCCGTTTACCGCCCGCACAGCGTCGTCTGCTCTCCTCCGAAGCCGTGGAGATTCGAAGGCTGGAACATCAACCGGAGGGACCGGTAGCCGAGCGACCGAATTAAACGATTAGTTAAACTGATTTCGAGTTAGGCGAATGAATAAGTAATCGGATTTCTCGTTAAGATAATCGCATTGCGCGCCCTGATTGGCTCCGTCTGCCTGCGTTATAGGCCGCACCCCCGGCATTTCACCCTCCGCTCCGCCCCGTCCATCCTCGCTCACGTCGATGCGCCGCTTTCTCTCTCTCCGCGGCACGTGAAACGAGAGAAAGATAGATCCTCTCGTCGTTTGCACGGAGGTTTCCTCTCTCGTTTCCGTTGCTGGCGTCTCATCTCCCAGAGATTGAGAAGTGTGAATGTTTGGAATAATGTACACGCGTGTCGATTTTACCTCATTTACCATTTTCAAATTATTTCGTTCTTTAATCGTCTCTTATTAATTTCGCTGCACACAATTTCTCTAAAGATATGTCATGTTTTATAATCATTGTATCGAGCAATACAAATGTTATTACTGTGAAAAACACTAAAAATTGAAATGACAACGTTGTAAATTCAGAATTATTGTGTTCAAACGCGTTTATATTTATTTGCTCTCTTTCTGTCTCTTTGTATATCTCTCTCTCTCTCTCTCTCTCTCTCTCTCTCTCTCTCTCTCTCTTTCACTTTGGACTTTTTATTCTTCTCTTTTTTCTCATCTGTTCATATACCGTGAAACGGACCGACAACACGAGTAGGCAGCCCGAGCAATTACATTTCCCGAACGCAATCCCATTTAAATATTGCCGAGTTTGATGACGACAAACACGAGGCACGCGGTTCAGGGTCGCATTTATCTGACTTGAAGAGGGATTTTTTTTTTGTGACAGGAAAAAGAATAATTTCTGCAAATCTAATACGTGTCAAGAAAATATGAATTTAGTGATACTGAGAGAGAGCCTAAAATGGAAATCACTGTTTCTATCAGCAAACTTGCGCAAGAAACATTGTAATTATTTTATTGAGAACGATAAATCGTGTCGGAGAAATCAAGGATCAGGAACGAAATCGACATCATGTCAGGACGAAGTGCGCGATTCTAAGAGTTCACTCACACATTGTTGGGAAAAAAAAAAGGAAAAGAGAAAATAAACTAAAGGAGAAAGAGAAAAATGACGAAAGAAGTGGATATTTGAAATAGAGAAATATGTAGGAAAGAGCGAGGCAACAGATGTGACAGATGTATTTTGTCACGAGTATACCGGGGGCTGTTTTGTGTGTATTTCACGTACGAAATTTCCACGCGTTAAGTTTACAGGAAACGCGAGATCTTGTTTCTTGATTGCAATCTTGTTCAGATTATTTCAAGATAGTTCTGCTTATCTTTACATGTATATTTCATAGTAAAAGATACTTGATCGAAAGACGCAGAAACTCGTAAAACAACGTGTCTATTTCTATTCATAAAATAACTCTCTTTCTAGATCTCTCGCGAAGATGCAAGTTTTTCTCTCTCTCGAGACGATCAGATGACCAATAATGACGCCAAACAAAAAGAAAGAGCTCGACTGCGGAAAGCATCGGATTAATTACCACGACGGCCTCTTTCTGCCTCTAGATAAACAGAGCGGCCCTGGACAGTCACGAAAACGCGGAGTTGCGGGAGGTGAGTGGCAGTAGTAGTGGTGGTAATAGCAAGCCAGTAGATAGTAGTGTAGTGTAGGATGGTCGCTGAACCTGCAACATTCCGCTCGTGGCCAGCGACGAGAGAGGGGTAGTTTTCCCGCGAGCGTTTTCGCGGCGGGCGGAAAAGCGCAAATGCTAATGAGGATCGGTTTGGAGGTGGAGTATGCCTGCCTCCGGGAGATGAACGAGGAGGTTGCGAGCTCAGATGATGGTTCCGAGGGGACGAGAGAGAGGGTGAAGCACCACGGAGAAGGCGAGAGACACTGAGGGGCGTGCCGATCACGCCCATTCGCGCGCGGATTGGCCAGCGGCCGAATGGCGTCCCGTGTCGGGGCGACGCGTGTAAGCGTCGCGACGTCGGCATCGCGACGTACATCCCCCGAACGAGGAACGGTCCTCTCTTACGAACAGCGACGGCGAGTGCCGTCGGTGCCAAGGCGCGACGTCGCGCGCGAGAGTCGCCCTGATAACCGTGAGGATGGAGCAACTCGCCCAGTTCGTCTCCAAGAGCTTCGACAACGCGTCGGCGGCGGTGGCGGCGGCAGCGAGCGTTGAGGCCACTGCCGGCTGCAGGGCGGCCGCTGCTGGCAGGATCACGCTCAGTGTCGCACACCTCATCGGTGATCACGCCGCAGACGACGGTGATCGACGTATGTGCGATTACTGATTTTTCTCGACTGATGGTCTGTGCCACGACGTTTTTACGACGTACCCGGTGCAATCGTGTCGATTGAAATTTTCATTGAGAAGATTCAATCGACACTGCGATCAATCGCAGTGCGCGGTTCATTGTTATATGAGCAATACCGAATGCTGCGGCAAATGTGCTGGACTCGTAAAGGAATTTCTAATGCGTGTCACAGGTCGATTCGTACGTGTGCTTGTGCGAATTTGTCTGAGTGTGATTAATATCAATGAAACTCTAATGAAATATGTATATGAATCTAAACACACACATCATGAAGAAGACACTAATAACTGTGTAAAAGTTTATATAAAATCGCATATATTTGCTCAAATCCTTATTGAATTATAACTGCAACTTCTATGAGTGTAAATTCTTTTATTAAAATGCACGCACACAATTTTTGTTCTATTTTTTACTTGTACAATTTTTTACTCATCTCACGTAGAATCTCATAATTCTTCTATAATCTCTATATAATATAGGTATTTAATATCCTATTTCTATATGTATCATACGTACTTGTACTGTTATTTTCTTGAAGAGACTTCTTCCAACAGTAATATATGCAACTTATATTGTCAGTCAAATTTAATTTCTTTTATCGTAAAAAAATTATGAAAATAATACTTGTGAATCTGCACAAATGTTGGTAAAATCAGCTGTTTTTTGACTTACGTATCGATCTAATCATCGTCGTTCTTCATCGCAGATTTAGCGCGCGATCAGATAGTTATACGCATCAAGCCAATACAAGCAAACTCCTGTTTAGATGAAGGTGCGCAGAAATCTGTGACGACCGGGACGGTCGTCGAAACGAGCGGAAACGGCGAGGAACCACCGTCGCCGGAAGGCCGGCTGCAACCGGAGGATTTATCTGTCACGGCCAAGATCAAGGACATCCGAGATACCGTGGAGAGCCTACCGCCTCTGAAGACTCCCGAGCTAAAGTTATCGGTTCGAAAATTGCTCGGATGCACTCCCTCGCCACCGCCCATATCGAGGGATCGATCAATCAGTCCAGAAAATTACGTCGAATTAAAAAGCCAAAGCTCGAGCGACGGAAAAACGACTGTGTCCTCGAGCGATCAGGTCAAGGTACCCTCGCAGATCTCAAGGTCAAGCGGCTTGGGTCAAGAAGAATCCTCCAAAGGTAAGTGACAGCAAGAGAAAAGAAGTTCTACAAAGTAATAATAAAAATAATCAGTGATTTTGTTTTCTAGGGTAAAAAAATAAATGTTAAAATGATGTTAAAATATTTGATATATTTAGAAATTTAATTAATCTATAGAAATTAAAAAATCGTAGATCATAAAATGTGATTTAGTAAAAAACAATGTAAAACAAACGATAAATTATTTACTACCGTAAATAAAAATCTATTCGTCATTCATGACAAATGTAGTCTCTGAAGCTTTTTGCTTTGCTACTAACAAAGTACATAATTTATTTCGAAAAATAAAAAAAAATATATAAAACCATTAAATAATTACTTAGACTAGTGCATGATACAACACACATTTTGCAAGTTTGTGTTAATGGATGTGAATGCGTGTATCAAGTAGAGAAAAACAATCTTATATCTATAAAACACGGCAGTTACATTTATACAGATGGTCAGACTTGTTCTCGGACTTTTTTTTTTGGTGTCACATTCGGTTGTAGCAGTACGTAGCGTCAGTTTTGATCAGTAGCAGTATATCGTGTCGACTTCAATTTCATACGGATCTTTGGGCTCGTTTGTGATTGCCGCGCGAACGAGTGCAGAAACACGTAGGTCAGAAACCTCCGGCACCGATGGCGACGGCGGCATCGAAATCGCACCGGAGGGATTCGATCTTTATTTATAATTCAGACCGTCGTCCAATAACGCTCACAAGTGATTGGGAATAGCTGACCGCTCGCAACGTAACGACCGGCGACCCGACCGGCGATTTTACTCATGAGTCAAGTCATCCTCGATAAAACGCTCGTTTCGCCGAGCACTGAAAGATGAAATTACGTCGATTCTCCTACTCGTTTTCTTCTTGAACAGACGGAAGCAACCCTCACAAAATTCTTTTGCAAGAGTTAATTCACGGGAAATCATACAATCAAACGCATCTATCATTTTCTTTCTTTTCCTCTCGCTTCTTTTATGTTCGCGTAAAATTGGATAAAAATTTTAAATTGACATTTCTATCCTATTAGTGTCTTACAATTGAATTCAATCGAATGAAGGAACCACACTTTTAATATTGTAATTTCTAAACGTTGTTTTTGAACAAATCTGTTCTAAACCTAAATTTTTCAATGAATAGGTCAGTCAGCCTACATGAGGGATGACTAAACGTGCGACGTGAAAAACAACAGCATCTTTCGCGAGCGACGAGAACAAGATTGAACGTAGCGAATGGAACAGAGAACGGGGATGAAATCGACAGCACAATCGCGTTATAAAAAGCGTGTGGCGTTGAAGCAACGCCACACACGCTTCCCCGCGCGATAACTCGGTCGCCGAGCGGCGAGTAAAGCGCGGCACCATGAATTTATGGTTTAATATGCGGCCCGCCGCGTTAGTTTTGTGTACGCCCCCTAAACGGGGGACGGGAGTGACGAGAAACGCGTTTGCTGCAGCAGTAGCAGCAGCAGCAGCTCGCCTATCTCTCGAGGGCCCATAACTTTTTCCGATTAAACGCAAATCAAAAAGCAATCTGCCGGGCCGGCAGCCATCGCGGCTACGAAAGTAAAACCGTAAATATATTCGCGAAGAGTCGGAAGTTGGAGGGACACATCTCTGCTTCTCACCAAAAAGATGAATTGATAAATATTAATTCGCTCCGCCGGGTGATTATAATCTTTTGTTTTACGCCTAAACATTTTAATTCTATTGCTTATATTAAATATATATATATTATATATTAGTTCTTGTATTTTTGTAAATTATTATATTAACGTGAAGAACTTAGCCTGGCGAGAATAGTAGCGTCGTAAATGCTTGCTCAATCGTGTATGGTAGTATATACTGCTACGAGCCTTTCGGTTTTTCTTCTGAGAAACACTTCGGACGATGCCGAAATACATTTCGCCTCTATCTCTCTCTCTCTCTCTCTCTCGACGATTTAACGTTGCATCGCGCCCATCGGTCTTCAGTCGCGCGTGTTTTTCCGCGATTGCCGTAAGTGTTGTGCTTGACCGCTGGTCAAAGGCTCGCGCTCGCACGTATATTTATGGCACTTGGGGCTCAAGTTTCCCGAAGTATGATAGCGAAGGGTGCGCGCCGCTTTAGGAAAAAGATGAGATACCTCCTTTCGGATTTACGTCCGAGCTATTCGCCAAGTGCTTTAGCGATGTAAAAGTCTTGTAAGAGTAAAAAATAGTGGTAAGATCTTCTTTTCATAAAAAAATATGTAAAATTATTGAAGACACGACGCCACTTTTATCAAGAAAGTAACAATTGTATATTGTGTTGTTTGCAATTATTTTAAATGACTCTGCAATTAGAGCTGAGAATTGGGAAAATGATTGCGCGAAAGAGTTGAATTCGTTAAAGAGTACGCGCGATTGTCGCAAAATCCTCATTTTATTTCATTAAGTGATAAGTGATTGCGGATCTCCCTTTGCGCTTCTTGCGTATTCATGTGACCGTGTGCCATATGTAGCGGGGCTACGTGTTAGGACACGACGCTTTTATACGTCTAATGGCCGCGATATCTCGGCTCGTTTCGGAAGGAGAAAAATAGTAGTATGGCTATGGTGGCGCGCGTTCGGTCCAGAGGGGGGAGGGAGGGGTAGTTCTTTCGGGGTGGCTTAACTGGATCAGGCCAAGAGGGCAGCGCTCTTAGTAATCGAATTAGTGACCCCTCGCGTTCGAGTGTGATTGCTTTGGGTTTTCCAGCAGCAGGGTTCGACTATCTCCACTCTCTCTTTCGCGTCCTGTCGTTCCTCTTGCTCGTCTCGATATCCAAGTATCGGTTAACGTCCGGCAGCGATTTAGTCTTGTAAAACCGAGAACTCGTGGTAAATGGTAACGATTTCGCACCTCGAATCTCGAGACGTTCGATACACGATCGAATAGGTCTGACTGGGAAATTTAGGGGGACGCGTTACGAGACGTCTTAGCGGCAAAAGTCGCACACGAGATTTAATGACTATTATATAAGTTTGTAATCGACGATCTGTATTGACACTAATCAGTAATGATTTGCGGTATATTTATGTAACATTCTTCATTCAACCTTAATACATACAGCTTTTTTGTACGCGATACAATTAACTTATTTTGAATATCTTATTCTGAAAGATTAAAAGTAGTTTAATAAAAGTATATTTTTATAATCTTATCTTTTGTTCTACAATGAATTGTATAATAATTGCACACTATAAAAGCCTGTGCTTTTTTCTTTGTTTTTTAGAAGATAAAGGAACAACTTCATCTCCAAAAATAGGACAAACACAACTCGGATTTCTAACTACGTTAATTTTCGCCTCCGGTCGCCACAATATATGCTAAAATAAACGGCCGACATGTTCGAGTTAATGACTGCGACAACGGGCGTATGTGTTAAGTCCCGTGGGTTATGCTAAGCGCGCGGACGAGGGGCGTCGAAAACCACGCGAGTTATTTTGCCGAAGAGGGACGGGGAACGGTTTTAAACCGCCGTTGTACATATGGATGCGGGTTGCGCACCATGCCTAGGGCTCAGATTGGATTACGCGGATATGCGCTAATTGATTAAAGCACCGTACGCAATGCTGCATGACGATCGCGCTGCTGCGCAAACGCACGTAGACTACACACAGGCAGTTCCCCCCCGTTTCATTTTCGTTGGATAAATCGCGGTGTTCCGACCAGTCGCGAGAGAAACGACACCGCAGAATATATATTCTATGTGCGATAAAAAATATATTTTAGATCGTCCTTCGTGTACTGTTGTCTTGTACAGAAAAGTAGGACAATTTAGACTTTAGAAGAAACACTCGCTCGATCTCTTGTTAATTTAACAGAGTTTTCTTTCTGATTAACGTTTTTTTTTTTTTTTTTACTAATAAAGTCTGATCACAATGTGAAGCTGCCGCGGCTTCTCAAGTTCTTTAAATTATAAGAATTACAAAACCGTGCGCACAAAAGTATTGTAATTAGCGAAAGGATGGGATATCCTATGTTCCTCCCTACGCCTACACGCGAGAAACTTTTCTCGGCGGTCGCAAGCATCGCCGCGAGTTAGAGAGACGCCGGGATAATTAACGGCTATACGATTTAATTAATGACCGCTTAATGTAAAGTAACTACTGTAGGTAATGCGATTCTTTGAGGTGTTGGCGACGGGAAAACTCGAAGGGAAAAGGGGAAAGGAATGAGAGAGAGCAGAGGTGGATTAAGTGTCTCGCGTAAGAGCCCTTGACGAAGGGGATGTGATTTATATAATTTAGCAAAGTGGTGAGCTACGCAGTCTTATACCGGATCGTTAGTCATTCCCCACCTCCTTCGTCAGGAAAGGAGCAGCTCGTTCTCTCACCTTAATCACCCTCTTCCTCCGCTTTTCTGCATCTGTCTGATGGAATCTTCCCGTGTGAAGATGCTCCCGAGATGCGTTGCCGCTTTCCTGTGCGCAAAGGGTTTAACACGAGAGATTAACACGCTAATATATAACGCGATTTAATATAACGCATTAAATTCGAATTGATTGTGCGTTAAAAACAACAAATCACTTTTGCACTTCCCACGCGTCGTTGAATTTTTCTTTCCGCGTCAAAGAGACGCAGTCTAATGTCATCTAATTAGAAACGCTGTCCGGTATCTCGATTTGAATAAGATTCTCATAACGTGGCGAGATATATGTTGATGATACTTAGACTGGGAGAAATGGCCCGTGAACAACTGGCGGAGATCAATTTGGTGGCACGTCGTTCGTGCTTGTAATGCGCATTTGTCCGTGTGAATTAATCATCGCACGACGAAAATCTTCCCGTTTCTTGCTCCGCACTTATGACGATGACTCACACAACTAGGATTTTTTCGTCGAAGATATACGTTCACTGTCTTCAGTATGTACATTGCAATCTTCTTTTGCAATTGTTAATTTTACACAGAGAAGAAAAAGCGCATAAGTTTTCGCACAAGTTACATTGATTTTTGTTTTTATTTTGTACAACAATATTGCGTTTTTTCGATTGTTTGAGCGACAGTCAACTTGCAGGATCCAATTGCCGGAGCAACGGAAGTAGCAACGGCAAGCAGAGAAGATCGCGAACGAACTTCACGATCGAGCAATTGACCGAACTCGAGAGACTCTTCGACGAGACGCACTATCCCGATGCGTTTATGAGGGAAGAGTTGAGCCAGCGGCTCGGCCTCAGCGAGGCGCGAGTACAAGTCTGGTTCCAGAATCGACGCGCCAAGTGTCGCAAGCACGAGAGTCAGTTGCACAAAGGTAAAATAAACTCTACATCCATCGAAGATCACCACTTCAGTGTGTGTTCTTACATCTTGTAAGATCTACTCAGACCAATTGACTTGTTTGTTCGCAGGTGTCGCGGGGAGCATGGTGCTGGCGCCACGCAGCCCGCCGACGACACTGGAGTCGTGTCGGGTAGCGCCTTACCTGCCGGCTCTTAGGTTGCATCCGCCACCTCTGCAAGGTACAGGCGTCAATGTCACAGTGGGCTCGGCATTTGACCCAGCGGTATTGCATTACGCAGCGGCCGGCGGTCTTTTCTGCCTGCCGCCGCCGCCACCGGCACCATCGGCCGGTCATCCTCCTCATCCGCTGAGCCTGGCAGCGTCGCTGGCCGCCGCGGCGGCTCGCTCGAAGAACAGCAGCATCGCCGATTTGAGACTGAAGGCAAGGCGACACCAGGAGGCCTTAGGCCTCGACAGGCCCGCGTAAGGCCCGCGATTTAGCGCTTGGACGACAAAGTCGGCGTGGACGAAGGGAAGATCAGACACGGTGAGTACGGTCAGTGTCGAAGAAGACTTGTGTTTCTGTCGGATTGTAATTCAAAGCGACATGAAGATAGATCTCAGTGAGTTCAAGACGCGTGTACCTTTCGCCAAGAAACAAATCTATCGATGCTCGCCGTCACCGTCTCTTGTTAAGACTCTATAAGCGAACGAAGATACAAATCTATGCTTTGTCAATCAAAAATTTTAACCCGGACTTGAGAAATTTTTGTTTTCTTCTCGTTTATTAAAGTATAAAGTAAACTCGCAATAATTGTTATTAATTATTTACGCGTAATTAAAAAATTGATAAAAGTTCCATTTATTGTTTTCTACGTAACATCGCTCGTATGCAGAGTGTTACAAGAGTGTGACAACACATACATAAATATCATTTCGTCCGCGACGTGCTGAAACGTCTGAGAAGTACAAAGAACACTCAAAATGTGTATAAAAGTAAGTAGAGGCGGAAAACGTGTAACATACATAATGTATACATACAAGATTGAGAATCTTTGCTTGTATCTCGATTAGCGTGCTCCGTGTCAAAGAACTGTGATGTAAAACCGATAACTAGAGAGAAACGACATTTTAATGTAAGTTTATCGCCACTGATTCTTGAAACCGGCTCTCCTTCTTGCGTTAGCGGGCGTTTGTTCGGAGCCAATGTTTTGTATGTATTTCTGTGTATTAGTGTGTGTGCTCACACACGACCACACGCGCGCGTGTGTGTAGGAACACGTACACAAATCTGGAAGAATTTTTAAAAATTGATTAGGAAACTTTAGAACTTTCTAAAATAATTGACTATATGTAAAGATCTTACGTCGCTTGCAAGAGATTTTTAGTAACATTTATTTTGCATATTAATCGACAAGATAATCTACAAAAACTATTAAAATCCATTAGGATCGCATAAATCAGATTGTACAAAGAATCTTGCCTCGTTTTTTGTGCGATTTTTTTGGTAAAAACATTATTATTGAATGACAAAAAAATTAGGCAATGATCCACCGAAGAATACAAAGAGTTTCCTTCGCGAGAGGATTCTTCCATAGTTCCTAAAAAAGAAAAAAAGAAAAAACAATCTTTCACACAGCAGATTTCCGTCTTGCGATGGTCGTTGAGATATTAGTTCACGAGGGAATGTGGGAAACTCCAAGATGCGTCAAGGATCACTGACCAACCAACGAGAGCAAATTATAAATCGCCGCGTCCTGGCAACGGCGTGTAAGGCATAACTCTCGTAGATAATTCACGGATGGGTGAATGGACGCCGGGTGACTTCTCGCGCTCTCGTCGCCGGCGAATGCAAGCGAGGGACGGCCGGGCATCGGGCACTAATGTAATAACGCGCGGCTACGCGGATAAATCAAGCCGGGTGAACCGCTTCGAATAGCGCCGCGCGCCATCGTCGTGCCGCGCCGCGTAATCGCGTTACCCCGAACGTCTCCGGGGTGCCGTTATTGTCTCGAAAACTCCGCCCGTCCTCAGAGCGAGATAACCCCCTTCTCCTCTTCCCCAAAAAAAGCGCGTGTTCGTCTCGGCAATTTGTTCAATCCGTTCCAGGCAAATTGTGTTCGCTCGACGAATGCGTGAGTTTCTTAATGCAGTTGACATGTTATCTTCAGCGATGTGTAATTCCTTCATGTATCAATTATTACACGTATAAACGGCAAGAGACTTCGTATTAAACATTACTTTTTGCTACACACACGAAATGAAACATGACACGTAACGTGTATCGTATTCGAAACACGTTATAGAACGTCTTCGAGCGCATCTTTGCGCATAAATCAGACTCGCGTCTCGGGAAGGGGTTGTAATCGCGTTAACACGGATTCATATTGGTCATCCCCGGGGAGTTGTTATCGTGTTTCCGTTCGCGTGTATCGACAGATCGAGGCAACGCCGCACGACCGTGATTTGATTAACAACTTTAATTAAGAAGAATACGCCGGCCGCTTCAACACGTACGATAGATACCGTGACGAACTTTTTGTGATCGCCATGTAAAAACCCCTCTTCGCAGCAGTTCGTTCGCTTTTACGACCGCAGAATCGATTCTGGGGAAGTGACAGCTCATAAACACCGATAATAAATTTCACACAGTTTTTAATGAAGACATATATAAAACGTTGGATCTTTAAAATTTTTATTTGACGGTACAATCTAAAAGATTCAGCAAAAATGTCTGATCTTTTTATTAGTATATATGGTTTTTAAATTATTCAACGTATTGGAAATATATTGTTTTAAAAGTTGAAATTTATCACCGCTTTCATTTTTGCAATCAAATATTAAAAATCTCGAAATAATAAGTATAAGTTAATAAGAGTCCACGTGATCGTTGGTAAATTTTCAAGTGACCTTTATTAAGGCAGCTTATTAACTTATAAACTAATTAGTCAGTAAAAGGGTCTCCCAACCGAGATTAAAAGTTTGCTTTTTGTAATTAATGTAATAAAAGTCACTTGAAAAGTTTTTAGAAATCAACACAATTAACTATTAGAAAATGGTGTCAAGAAAATCTTGAACAATTGAATTTGACAATTAGAAAAATGTAAATATAGAAAATAAATCTACT
>QVOB01015782.1:0-19563 GCA_014839585.1 Pseudomyrmex concolor
AAGTAAAATTTCATTGTGAGTTTAATGTGCGATGAAGAGAATGGCATACAACAAGTGTAATTTTGCCAGAAACATTACCATGTATAATTTATATCAATTATGTAAAAAAAACTTGTAAAATTGTAAAATTTGTAAAAGTGAAAAAATTGTAACGCATTTATAAATTTTAATGAAGAAGTGAAAAACATATTTCTTGAAATTGCAACTTTTTAGACATACATATTTGTGTACTGTCAAATCAATTTTAAATAATGTACATATTTTTTATACATTATGTATTTGTAAGTATGTATATATATATGTAGCGTTTATAAAAAATTAAAAGCAAATAGCAGCAAATGATGATATAAAAAAGGAGATGGTACCTGAGTACACTCCAGAAATATTTTGATGCTGCTTGCTAAAATGTTTCTTTCTCGACAACTCACTTGTACGTTGTGTGGAAAGTTGCAATGTTGTATATTTCCCGTCCCTTTCTGTCCTCCTTCCTGAGCTCACAGATCGGTCATTTTCACTTTTGAAAGAAATCACGTTCACGTTGGCGGAGTATTCACCTGTAAAAAAGCGCAAAACACGTAGTAAATTTCAATTATTTAATATCAATAGCAGCAAATAATAATCTGAGAAGATATTACTTGTGATTACCTTTCATTTATTTAATGTCGCACGGTTGTAGTAGATTTCCGATGCTGCTTGTTGCTGCAGTTGCCTCTTTCACTGTACCGCGTATAAATTTTACATCGTTCGGTTTCTTTTATCCGTCCCGTTCGTTGAACAAGCAGTAATTGTAGCCGCAGCGACGCGCGTACGTACACCACACTTTGTTTCTTGCGCGTTCGCCTTCACGGGAAGCGCGAACGGCCGCGACGCGATTTCAGCGAGAAAGTGGCCGATCATTAGATTAGATGCTAACGATTGGGAACGTCCGACGTCTCATAAAACTCACGTGTTTGTGCGCGAGACGACAATAATCGCGAGAAGCACGGATTAATTCGAGCGAAGTTCTCGTCGAGTCGCGCGTTGGCCATGTTGCGCGCGCGGCGGGTCTCGCGGTAACGCGAATAACCGTGAATCAATTTCGCTCCGATTAGCATCGTTAACGAGCGCGCTAATTACTTACCGCTGCGTCCGACACACGCCCGACTTTGCGACACATGAGTGCGACTTGCACGTTCGCGCGCGAAACGGCAAAAATTGCGGAAACGAGTTGAACGAAATTTCTTTTCGCGTGTCTTCGCGTCGCGCGTCGGCCACGAACTGCGCGTAGCGGCAGCGGCGTATCGAAGCGCGAGATTCGATTCGAGAATCGAGATATCGAACGCGCGAGAATCGACGAGCGCGCGCGTAACAGAATCTAATCAGTCGATAAAATAGCATTTTTATTCACCGAGTTGGTGGTTCGTGACGTTGGAGTTTCCGAGCTCTGACGATTCAGATAGTGATAGGTTACAATGGATGTTGCTTCTGTTTTTGCATAGTAAAAGTTGACGAGATGAAGAATGACAATGAGTTCGTGACAGACTCTTGTCCCATTAAACCACGTAAGATCGGTCCGCAAAATGTGGTCATACGTCTTCGACAAAGGGAAACAATGACGTGTTCCTATCCGGGAACACATGTCCACAAGGCGAGACAATTCTATCAGAACGTGTTTCCCAACTTCACTGTGATGAATGTTGAGAAACCGCCGTGTTTTCTTCGCAAATTTTCACCAGACGGAAAGTACTTAATGGCCTTTAGCGCTGATCAAACGAGCATTGAGGTGTATGAGTATTACGGAGCCTCAGCTGCTGCTGATCTGTTGGCCAACTGCGAGGGCGAATATATTGGCCATAAGAATGACAACTACAGCTTTCACATAAGAAGTAATATATTTTCGCGATTTTTCAAGGTACTTAGATAAATCTCTGGTAAACCACGTTTTTTGGCACACGTCACTATTATATTTTGCAGATAATAAAAATTTAGAAAAAAAGAAAAAAACCCCCCCATCAAAATTGGTGTACACCAGCTTTGAAACATTTGTAGGTGAAATGGATTATAAACATAGTAATGCAAAGCAATCATCAATTGAACAGGGAATGCAGTCTATTTTCGGATGACTCTCGGTATGTGATTGTTGGCTCGGCTGCCCATATCCCTGATGAACTGAGACCACATTTTTATCAGGTGAAAAAGATTTCTTTCTGCAAATACAAATAAAACTGTGAATTAAAAACATTATGAACAGTACCATTAAGATCATATTTTTGATAAAATATGTTCATAGATTTATTCTAATAACGAGGCACTGACGCCAAATCCTAGGTCTCCACTTGAGGATTACAGTTTATACATTGTTGATTTGAAAAGGGGACTGCTATGTGATACTAAACACTTTAAAGTGGACAAAATCTATTTATCACATAACCAAGGTATAATATGTAAAAAATATTTCTTGTTATACATTAATTATTGACAAAAAACTGATGTGACACTAAAAATGTAAAAAAGAAACATGAAAAGAATTCTTTAAATAAGAAAAAAGAAATTTTGGCAATAGAATTCTTAAGAATTTTTGCATGAAGTCCAAAGTGGCTAGAAAATCCATTTGAAAATGTTTGAATAAACTCTTATTTTTTAGGTCTTTACTTGTACAAAAATATATTGGCAGTTTTGTCTGTACAGCATCAAACTATTCACATCTTTCAAATTTTTGATGGCATGTTTATAAATGTTAGGACAATAGGAAGGTATTATATAGATGGCACGTTTATAAATGTTAGGAAAATAGGAAGGTATTTTTATGAGGATTATATTACTTGGTTTAACAAATTGCAATTGTCAGTGATAGAAAATTAAAACCACATTATATAAATTAGATAATACAAATAACATGCATTAGGTTTTGTATGGAAGATGATGAATATTTAGTTGCGAGTGTTTACGCTTCGCATCACAGACCATTCAAAGACGCTGCGATAAATAGCCTAAAACATAGACTGTTAGTATATCTGTACAAAAGAGCGGAGTACATAAGTTATGTGACAAAAAATCCGTACGAACTAAGACGATTTTATCAATACTTTGATCAGGTATTTTATTTTTTTTACAGTCTAGAAACATTCGATAGTTTGTAGATGATTACCGAACAATTGATAAAGTCAGACGCTTTTCAGCTGAACTCGTTACGAATGTGGAAAATGCAATTGTTAGATACAAATCATATTTTGATAAGATACGCTAGTGAGGAGGTAGCGACGTTGCAAGCAAACGAGCCAAACGCACAGCCAGCGTTACTGGTTGTTTACGATATGGTTGAAGCAAAAGTTTTGGCGGCGTATGACAATGCGTCGACTGAATTGTTAACACATTTTGAAAACTTTAGTGACTTCTTCAGAAATGCTCGAATGACTACGGATTGTCAGTACATGTGTTCACCATCCAATAATATATACGCCAGGTATATCTTACGAGATATCTTAAATTGTGGTATAACTGAAAAATTCTACATGTGATAGTATAAATCACAACTGTACAATTTAATATTTTAATAGATCTTGACTCTCTTTTCTTAAAAAAAGAGATTGTAAGTTGTCCTGCAATTTTAGATGTGCAGCTCATATTTTTTATCAAAAAACTAATTTTCTAAAACAAATTTAATTACAAACTTTGCTTGCTACTTGAATGTCTGTTCTTTCCAGATTGTTGCAACAGAGATTCAAACAAACCATAATAAGTGCTAGATACGGAGGCGTTACAGAAGCAACAAAAAGATTGCTCGCTCAATTGCCAATATGCGCTCAGTCATATTCGAGTTCTCCCTACCTCGATTTATCATTGTTTTGTTACGACGATAAGTACGTGTCTATGATGGAACGACCCAAAGCGTGCGGGGAACATCCAATACGGTGTGTATTTCATATTGTTAGAATATCGACAAAAAAGTAGATATGTGATATCACTTGCTTTTCAAAATCAATTCTCTCAAAGAGCAAATTTCGCAAGAAAGTTTTATTCTCTACATTTTTGACGTATTTTTTCATATAATAAATCTCTTTCCGGTGATATCACTAAATTCTAAGCCACTGTATACAAACTGTTTGCTATTGTATCTTTTATTTTTATAGATTTTACGCACGCGACTCAGGTCTTTTGAAGTTCAAGATGTATGCCGGTATGTTGGGACGAACAGTGCCAACAACGGCTAGAAGATTAGTCGCGTTCACTTTCCATCCTACAGATCCGTTTGCAATTTCGGTGCAACGTACTAATGCAGATTATATTGTCAGTTTTCACGTTAGACATGTTTGAAATACCGTCGAATCATCTGACGAAATTCAGACAAAACTACAAAATGATGATAGTTGTACTGACGTGTTTATTTTGCATTAGAAGTTGCATCACAAATAAAATTGCTGCCACACCAAAGTACAAAAAGAAAAAAAAAGAAAAACGAACTTTATACATATGATAAATTTATATAAATAAATTTATACGTAAGAAATAAATCTCATGTCCCTTTTATATATATATATATATATTATCTATCATTTATAGTTACTTATTATTTTTAAATTTAAATAATTTACAATTATAATTGGTTAAAATAATTTACACATGAAGTTGAACGATCTCACAGTTATATATGATTTAAACAAACTAAAAATGTTCACAGTTGCTTCATTTATTATCAAACGATTAACGCGTCTCAATTCGTGGGTTTTCCAATTTTGTTGTAGCATTACTAAAAAAGAAAAGACATGTTAATGTTTTTGCTGTAAACACAGCACAGAATAGAACCATAACTGTGCATGCGTATTGACAAACCGCTCGTGGCTATGTAGTTGTTAATGTTCACCCTCGTGTGGGGTAGCGCTGGTGAACTGCCAGAAAAGCATGGTAAAATCCAGCTTTTACTGCTCTCAGGCTGGCCCTGTTTGGGTATTACTGGCAGTACTGAAAAATCTATAGGATAACGTAACGTGAATATATAGATTTTCAGTACTGCCAATGACAACCAAACAGGGCCCTTGTCTTACAGAAGCTGTTGATTTAATTGTTATATTCAGTGTTTTTTACTCATAATATTGTAACACGCAATAATTTTTGAAATGACAAATATACCGAAGTAATAGAATCGAGCACCAATTTGTTGTATCAAATTTTGGTTCAAATTTTGATTAACCGGGAAAGAGAATATAACTACTTTGTTTCTTTACACTATGTAATTAACTATTTTTCTACTGGGAGTGGTTTTTCAACATATAATAAATTCGGATGCTCTTTGTAAGTAATTCTTTAAAAGTATTCAATGTTATATTTAAAAATATATGTAGAATATTTTATTGGACAAAGACCAGTTTTTTTTTCATGCTGATTAACTTTTGAAATATTTAAAGATTTGTTTCTATCGTTGCTATCATCGATAAACTTGCTAAGAATTTTCTATTTGAAAATTAAATAAACATATTTTGTGTGTTCCAGAGTAGATGTCAACTACAATGATCGTATCATTTGTCTTTATTGCTAACACTTGATTTAGATGATTGTAAAATATATGTTCTGAAAAAAATGAATCTAATTTTATATCTTTAAAAATTCTCTAAGAAAAAGAAAACTTACTTGTTGAGAGCAAAAGAAGACATACAACACACAAAATAGTAAAAACGTTAACTCTAAAACATTATTTCAAATTAGTTTGCCTGCAAAATGGATCAAGACAATTATACCAAAACTGTTGATTATTCACAATGGGTAAAGGAAAAATATCAAGAGGTTCAGAAAATTCTGAAGGAACACGAAGTGAAAGAAGATCCAAATGTAATTTATGAGAAAAAATCCAAAGCCATAGAAATTTTGGAAGAGATACTCGAAGTGCTCACCAAAGAAATATGCAGCATAGTGATGATCGCAATAACGCATTTAAATATAGGCATATTACAAGCCGATATGCAAGATATGGAACTGGCTAATGAACATTTCACAAGATGCATCAAGATGTTGGAAGAGAACAAACTGACACCTGAGGGCATATTGCCTGCCATAAGCGCTAACAATCAAATGGGCATATTGTACGCACAGAAAGGTTTATACGAAAAAGCTAGAGATTTCTTGGAAACAGCAGAGATTTTGTATTTCAAATTCACAGAAGATACCATATGCAATCCCATTAATATGATGAACATTATGGGCATTGAGGAGATAGAAGGTGATTTATGTCCCAGAGGTTGCCTCGAGAAACTTCACACGTTAACTCTGTATTACTTGGCGCAAGTAAGCCGTCAGTTGGACGACAAGTGTAGTTTTGCGTTGTATTGTCACAGAACATTGAGCAAGCAACTGAGCCAAAACAAGATAACGCGAGACTTGGATTACATCGAATGGGCTTTGAACGCCGCAACGATATCTCAGTATTTTGTAGAACATGAGAAATTCTCACAAGCGAGGTATCATCTGGCTGCGGCATCTTGTATATTGCAGGAATATCACAAGATCTTGGAGTCGAAGGGTACGAAAGAGACGAGCGATAGTATTGCCGCGGAATATGAAAAATATGATCACAGATCGGCGGACGTTGCCCGATGTTGGGCGAAATACGGCATAGCTCTAATGAGCGCGTCCAAGGAAAGATTGTACAAGGAAATCGAGGAAGAAGAACAGTCGAACGATTCGAAATCACCCGCTGAAATCACCAGCGAGGTTGGCAAACATCCTCGTGTGCGCGAGGCCATGGAAAATCTGAGATTCGTTGATTTAGAACCGCAGTTGGAGGTATTTGCCAGCGAGATCACGGACAAGTATCTGCTTGACTTCGCCGACGCCAAACCGGTGTTTCTGAACGTTCAAAAATGGTTGAACAAAGCGATGGCCTATTACACATTCGAGAATCACGCGTCGGATTACGCGTGTATCGCGCAAGACGTCTCGCAGGCGTACAAGTATCTCGCGTTCTACGAAATGAACGAAGACAGACAGGCGAAGATGCACAAACGCCGAATAGATTGTCTGGAGAAAATTATTCAAGGACTGAGTCCGCGATTTTATCGAAGCGTTTGCAGAGAAATTTGGATCGAGCTGGCGGAGATCTACTCGGAGATCTTGGACATAAAGATCGACCGTCTGCAGGCGTCCGATGAGAAACCGACCGTTCAGATGATAGCGAAGATCGAACGTTTGGCGAAGAGCAGCATAAAGCACTATCAGTCTTATCTGAACTCTCTGGAGACCAACAAGTCTGACGACGGGGTCGAATCCTTCTCTGACGAGCATCTGCATCAGGCGTTGCACTCGTATTTTCACATAGGACGATTGTACAACAAGATCATACCCTCGGACGTGGATAAGAGAATAGAGAACATGTTGAAGAGCATTGACGCTCACAGTTTCGTTGTTAATTACTACGACAAACATCCTGACAAGCAGGAGGAACTCAAAAAATATGAATTTATAGAGTTGTCGAGAGAATTCGTTAAGTTGCTACCGCTTACAGTAGATAGATTGAAACAGCAACAAATAAATTAAGAAATTTTCTTACTTGTTCTCTCGTTGGTTTGCATTTTTTTTTTGTTACGCAAGATATAAAAGAGATTTGTTATATTGTTCTTTGAGAAAGAGAGAGAGAGAACACTTCATCCTTTTTTTTAAAAAAATGAAGATAAATGTATATAGAACAAAGTATTTGCAACTGCGATACGATTGTTTGTAACATATAAGACTGATCACATCATCTTCGGTTATCTCTCAACCGATTATTCCACTGGAATTGATGGTAATCATAATTAACATTCATTAATTAATTTGGAGATTTGGAAATTTTAATCGAAAATGGTGAGATCGGTCCGTCATAATTGCCATATGTCAATGAACGTTCTGTGCGGAAGAGTATGATTTTTGTTTTTTAGTTTTTTCGCAAAGTAAAGTCGATACTATAAAAATTACTAAACAACTCGGTTAGTAATTAAATATATATTAGTAAGAAATTAATAATAACTTATATAATCCACTAAGTTATTAATATTATAAAAATTAAAAAAATAAATAATTGCAACACACAATTAGTTACACGAAATCATTGTTACGTCCTTTTTATTCTCTTTTCAAGACGTAAATTTGTGTCATTTAATATTTATCGTTAAACTAATATATAATTAATATATTTTATATAAAATATTTATCAGAAGTAATAAAATATAAATGTGTAACAATTCTAAATAGAAAATATTTTTAAGATACATTTTATGTATAAAAATTTATAAAATATAACACTATTTTAAAGTAAATTATAATATTTTAAGTTAAATATATGTTTTAATGATATATTTTATTACATCTACATATACATGTGTGTGAATGTGAATCATACTCTTCAGAATGAGAACATATGCCGTAACTTCGAGTAAAAAGAAGAATATTTCTACACTATTACGCACAACTGTTAAACGATATAATTGTATATTTCTGTCATTTATACAAAATATTCAATTATATATTCAATTATATATTCAATAATAAAATATTACGCTTGGAATCGTTTATATTTCGGTAGAATGACGGTGAGCAGATCGACGGCGAATCGGTAGGCGCGTTTTCTCGCTCTGATTAGTCAGGATTCCGAGAAATTGGCCATTGGTTAAAGTCACTGCTTCAGAAGCGTGAACGCAGGCAACTTGCATGAAAGTCTAAAGTCCGTGTTACATGACGAGTTGCGCGTTCGGTTGCGATTGGCGGGAGATTGACCAATCAGCGTTAGAACACAAATCCTAACCTATAGAGCAATAGGAAGTTAGTTCTGATTGGCTGTTAGTTGGGAATCTTTCTAGAGTTGTTGACGCGATAGCCAATCAGACGATCGAAATATTCGCCGTACGATACACGAAGATACGTTTCGTTTTCCGCTTTCTTTCTCATTCGATCTGTTTCTTCCGGCGTGTTCGCTGCACGTCAGATATTCAATCGAGCAGAGACCACGTTTCGTGTCTGAGAGACTTAAATGTGAGTAGAGATAATTACTAAAGAACAAAATAATATCCCACGTTTCGAATTACTTAAATAACAATGAAGCAAAGAGGTTATGTTGTTTGTTCGATTACATCTTGCAATTTCTCGGTTTCGTTGGATCGTTTTCACTGTGTTGCTTGACAAAAGTGGCGCATTTGAACACACTTGTGTAACTTATTGTTGAATATTAAATTGTCTTTCTGTTGTGCAAACGAAATGTAGTTTTTATAGGATCTAATACATTTTTGTAAATACTTATATTTGCTGATAATCTATGCAGTTTTTGTATCAAATAACTAAGATAATACATTCTTGAGCACAATTAGTATTTGAAATGATTATTAATACAGTTTGTACTGATGACTGGCTTAGCATAATTATATTAATTGTTTTAACAAATATGTTGCTTTCTTCAGAATGCGTTACGTGGCTGCTTATATGCTAGCTGTGCTGGGAGGCAAAGCCTCGCCAGGCCAGACTGACATTGAAAAGATCTTGTCATCTGTTGGAATTGAAACTGATGTTGAAAAACTGAAAAAGGTTATCTCAGAACTCAATGGAAAGTCTATTGACGATTTGATTACTAAGGGTGAGTTGACACACACTCTTAGAACAGTTTCTTATCTAAGAAAGTACATACACTTTGTGTAAATTAGTTGATAATTAACTAACTACAGACTTATTCTAAATTCAGGAAGAGAGAAACTTTCATCCATGCCAGTTGGTGGAGCAGCTGCAGCAAATGCTCCGGCAGCTCCTGCTGCAGCAGCTCCAGCAGAGGAGAAGAAAGGTAAATTATATGTTTTGTTTCTCTAAAATTATAGAACTCTCACTGTTTTTATATTTTAAATCTACAGTACATATATTTCTAATTTCTTTGGGTTTTTTTCTCCATCCCAAATCAAATCTCTTAAAAAATGATTAAAAATATGTAACATTGGTTTTGTTAAATAACCAACATGTTATAGTAGACATTTGAAAGGTGTCAGTTTTGAAAAAAAAAGTTTGCAAACAGTTTTTAGATAAAAATGTTTAAAAAACATTTCTAGGATTGTTTACATATGATTGTGTATACAAATGTGTTAAAACGCACACTCCTTGTTATTTTAACAGAGGAAAAGAAACCTGCCAAGGAAGAATCCGAGTCTGAAGACGACGACATGGGCTTTGGCCTCTTCGACTAAAAACACTTGTGTTGCTCTTGAATCAAGTATGCTACATGTTCTGTAACAGTAGCATAAGTTATTCTATTTTGTGTACAAATTGAAGCAAATATCGAACTGATGCTACTGCTAGGGAATAAAAGCATCTTGTTGGACAAATTTGATCACATTTCCGTATCTTCCATCTCGCCTCACGCTTCCCCATTTGCCTCTTTCGTTTACAAATATATTACAAATGAAGCAAAAGCTTTGATTTATAAAATCCAACTAGCAATCCCGTGTGTTACGCCAATAATCTAAAATATGTAGCTCGTTAAACTGAAAAAATTACATTTAACATTCATGATTTTACGTCAGTTTCTTTTGAAACGCTACGCGAAACCGTACGTTCCACGCGCGGTTTCATTGAAGCGGTAAAAAGACGAGGGGAAGGGATGATGCGCGAGATTTGCCACCGAGTCCGGTGTGTGTTCGGTGTCAAATCGCGCTCCGTGTGTATTCTTCCGCTGACGTTAACTCTCTCGCGCCGATAAAACGAAAAAAAAAACGTCAGCTCGACGAAATCAGATTGTTCGCGCGTGGAAAAAAACTCCGAAATCGAAGAGTGTGAGAAATCGCAGCCGTCGATACACGTCGTCGGCGTTGCGTTCAATTGCGAGCGGGCGCGGAGGAATTTCATACGCGGGAACTATTTCGATAGATTAGAGGGGCGGCGTTGGGCGGCCATGATGGGTGTCAGCAGCGGCAAGTAGCGACAGTTCTCTCGTTCCCTTGCGTCAGTTGGTTTTGCGTTTTTGATGATTGACGCCGAGCGTTCGGGGATAAGAGACACACGTTAAAGCGAGAATAATCGACGGAGACGGTCACAGGTTGCTGGGAACGCGTTGTCACGTTAACGTGAGGAATAGCGGGCTGAGAACCTCGGCGAGTTTTCGAATATCTCGGGCAAAATGACGCAGCTATTGCCCATAAGGTTCCAAGAACACCTTCAGGTAACGTCATCTAATTCCCATTCGATCTTTCGCCTCCTCATGAGGAGAGAGGAGAGCGAGAGCCGTGCCGATGCCGTTGGATTCTCGATCCTTTGGCAGGAAACGACACTTAGGCGTTTTCTCGGCTTTCGAGTCCTTTTTCTGTCTTTCATTTTTTCTCTATCTCTCCTCTCTCTCTCTCTCTCTCTTCTCTCGCGGAATGTCAATGTGTTGACGAGTAATTGGCTCGTCGGAACGGAAATGTAATTTTTCAAAATTGCCTTTACATCGCCTCGACGGCAATGTAACATTTCTCTCTCGTATGCCTCGCGCAAGATGACGTGTGACTCGATATTTTTTTTTTTTTTTTTTCTAACGATTCGTGCGCTTATAATTTCTCGGAAACGCGAGTTAATTGAATGTTATACTCGCGTGTTATTTTCTTGGCAAGAACAAATTGATAATTGTTTAATGCGTAATCCGCGATTACGATGGCCATTGTCGACGTGTACGCCCCTTATTTCCGCTTTTACCGAAACCTGCTTTCTTATCAGAGAGTTTTCTTCATGGTTTCCCGATATTTGACAGAACATTTGGAACGGCAATGATTTGTCACTATATTTAATAGCAATTTGAATGTTAACTTGTATGAATAAATAATAATTTTGATGCATACAATACCCTGTTATCCTTTTTTTTTGCTATTTATCTTGTAAATAAATATTTTGTAACACTGTTTTTGAAAATATACATTTTTACGATAATATTATCCAACTATCTAGGATGTTACATGCAATAAATGTTATAATATTTTGTAAAAGTTACTACAATTGCATGTTGAAACACAATTTGCTTATGTGGAAGCTTTACGTGTTCTGTAAATAATTGTTCTGTAAATTCTGAAATAATTCTGTAAATAAATTGTTAAAATATGTAAAATACATATGAACAAGTGGAAGAAAGAAGAGAGTGTTTCTTACTTGCTTGTCAGAACAAACTACATAGGCAAGCTTGAAGAATGTAAAACTGATGTATATTTTCTGTGTATACTTTTGTTCGCAGCTTACAGCTGTGGGGATTAATGCCAGTAATGTCAGTTTTAATACACTCACCATGGAGTCTGATAAATTTATTTGCGTTAGAGAAAAAGTTGGCGATACTGCCCAGGTAGTCATTATTGACATGAATGACTCCGCCAATCCCATTAGAAGACCAATATCAGCTGATTCTGCAATTATGAATCCAGCTAGCAAAGTTATCGCTCTGAAAGGTATGTGTAGGCACAGATAGAAAAGTGTTCAACTTTGAAAAGAGATTTTAGTTAAAAATACAAATTCTTGTTTGTGAATTCTGGGTTGGAGCCATACTTGTCATTTTTACACTGACTTTTTGTTTTAATGTTTTATCCCCACTGATTGATTTAACTCTTATTATAAGAAGAGATTAAAGCACACCTCACTATCAAGATGTTTTTGTAAACTCTGGTGAAGTAAACTGATAATTTCACAAAACTGTTGCTATAAAAATAAATGTGACCTGTAGCTCAGAAGCCACAGGCAAGAAATCTATTTTATATCTAACATTTATCTGGTCTGTGGTACAGCATTGAGAACATTTGAAAAAAATAAAATACAGCTCCAAAAGTTTCGGGACAATTTGTATCTAAAAAATAAAGCATCACGAAACTTTCAAACTTCTGCAACTTTTGTTTAAAACAGTTTTTCTCGATGATGCTTTATTCTTGAGATATTTGTTCCAGGGCTTTTGGAAACAATATATAGGAGTTGCTAAGAGAAATCGTTTGTGATTTTGCTAGCCATGAAGACACTGCAGATTTTTAACATCGAAATGAAATCGAAGATGAAAGCTCACACAATGACGGAAGACGTGGTGTTTTGGAAGTGGATATCCCTGAACACGTTGGCATTGGTAACAGAAACCGCGGTATATCACTGGTCGATGGAGGGAGATTCAACGCCGAACAAGATGTTCGAACGTCATTCGTCGTTAAACGGCTGCCAGATAATCAATTACAGAACGGATCCGAAGCAGACGTGGCTGTTGTTGATCGGTATTTCGGCACAGCATAACAGAGTAGTGGGCGCCATGCAGCTCTACTCGGTTGAGCGCAAGTGCTCGCAACCCATCGAGGGCCACGCCGCCTCCTTTGCTCAGTTCAAGATGGAAGGTAACGCGGAACCTAGCAATCTGTTTTGCTTCGCCGTTAGAACGGTTCAGGGAGCGAAGCTTCACATAATCGAGGTTGGCCAGCCGCCCGCGGGCAATCATCCGTTTCCGAAAAAAGCGGTAGACGTGTTCTTCCCACCTGAGGCGGGAAATGATTTTCCGGTCGCCATGCAGGTTAGCTCCAAGTACGACGTTATATATTTAATCACAAAATACGGGTATATACATATGTACGATATCGAATCCGCGACGTGTATATTTATGAATCGTATTTCGGGAGAAACCATCTTTGTCACCGCGCCGCACGAAGCTTCCGGCGGCATAATCGGAGTAAATCGAAAGGGTCAGGTTCTGTCCGTTTCCGTGGACGAGGAGAACATAATCCCGTACATAAACGGAGTGCTGCAGAATTCGGAACTTGCGCTGAGAATGGCCGTGAGAAACAACTTGTCGGGTGCGGAAGATCTGTTTGTTAGAAAGTTCAACATGCTCTTTCAAAACGGTCAGTACGCGGAGGCGGCGAAGGTCGCGGCCAACGCTCCGAAGGGAATACTACGAACGCCCGCGACTATACAACGATTTCAACAAGTCCCGACCACGCAGGGTCAGACGTCTCCTCTCTTGCAATACTTTGGCATCCTTTTGGATCAGGGTCAGTTGAACAAGTACGAGTCGTTGGAACTGTGCCGACCGGTGCTGGTTCAAGGACGTAAACAATTGCTCGAAAAGTGGTTGAAGGAAGACAAGCTCGAATGTAGCGAAGAACTGGGAGATCTGGTGAAGCAAGCAGATCCCACATTGGCGCTCAGCGTTTATCTGAGAGCCAATGTGCCGAACAAGGTTATCCAATGCTTCGCGGAAACCGGCCAGTTTCAGAAAATAGTTCTTTACGCCAAGAAAGTCTCATACACGCCGGACTACATATTCCTTCTGCGAAATGTCATGAGGATCAATCCCGATCAGGGTGTGGCGTTCGCCCAAATGTTGGTTCAAGACGACGAACCGTTGGCCGATATCAATCAGATTGTCGACATATTTATGGAGCAGAACATGGTGCAGCAGTGCACGGCCTTTCTGTTGGACGCGCTCAAGAACAATCGACCGAGCGAGGGTGCCTTACAAACTCGCCTGTTAGAGATGAATCTAATGTCGGCTCCGCAAGTGGCCGATGCTATACTGGGCAATCAGATGTTTACTCATTACGACAGAGCCCACGTGGCGCAATTGTGCGAGAAGGCCGGTTTGTTGCAACGCGCTCTCGAACATTATACAGACTTGTACGATATCAAGAGAGCGGTCGTGCACACGCACTTGCTCTCTCCCGACTGGCTCGTAGGTTTCTTCGGGACTTTGTCCGTAGAAGATTCCCTCGAGTGCTTGAAGGCCATGCTGACGGCCAACATAAGACAGAACTTGCAAATTTGCATACAAATCGCGACCAAGTATCACGAGCAATTGACAACCAAAGCGCTGATCGACTTGTTCGAAAGCTTCAAATCTTACGAGGGATTGTTCTACTTCTTGGGATCTATTGTGAATTTCAGTCAGGATCAAGAAGTGCACTTCAAGTACATTCAGGCCGCGTGCAAAACCGGTCAGATCAAGGAGGTAGAGCGCATATGTCGAGAGAGCAACTGTTACAATCCCGAACGCGTCAAGAATTTCTTGAAAGAAGCGAAGCTCTCGGATCAGTTGCCTCTTATCATTGTTTGCGATCGGTTCGATTTTGTTCACGACCTCGTTCTCTACCTCTATCGCAACAATTTGCAAAAATACATCGAGATTTACGTGCAGAAAGTAAACCCGTCGCGGTTGCCGGTAGTTGTGGGTGGTCTGCTGGACGTTGACTGTTCGGAGGATATTATCAAGAATCTGATACTCGTGGTACGCGGACAGTTCTCCACCGACGAACTGGTCGAAGAAGTCGAGAAGAGAAATCGTCTGAAACTCCTGCTGCCGTGGTTGGAGTCCCGCGTTCACGAGGGTTGCGTAGAACCCGCGACGCACAACGCTCTGGCCAAGATCTACATCGACAGTAACAACAATCCCGAGAGATTTCTCAAGGAGAATCAGTTCTACGACAGCCGAGTGGTCGGCAAGTATTGCGAGAAGCGCGATCCCCACTTGGCTTGCATCGCATACGAGCGCGGTCAGTGCGATCGCGAGCTGATAAGCGTCTGCAACGAGAACAGTCTGTTCAAGAGCGAGGCCAGATATCTGGTGAGACGCAGAGATCCGGATCTCTGGGCGGAAGTGCTTCTCGAGAGCAATCCGTACAAGCGGCCGTTGATCGATCAAGTCGTTCAAACGGCGTTGTCCGAGACGCAAGATCCCGAGGACATATCGGTCACCGTAAAAGCTTTCATGACAGCCGACCTACCTAACGAACTGATCGAACTTCTCGAGAAGATAGTGCTGGACAGCAGCGTCTTCAGCGATCACCGCAACTTGCAAAATCTCTTGATACTGACGGCCATCAAGGCCGATCGTACGCGCGTCATGGAGTACATCAATCGTTTAGACAATTACGATGCTCCGGATATCGCCAACATCGCCATCAACAACGAACTTTACGAAGAAGCTTTCGCGATCTTTAAGAAGTTCGACGTCAATACGTCAGCCATCCAGGTTTTGATCGAGCAAGTCGGCAACTTGGACAGAGCTTACGAATTTGCAGAAAGGTAGGATGTCTGCGTGCGTACGTGTGCGTTTTTCTTTTTTCTAGCTTTCTATAACTCGTTTGAAAAATCCGTAGATGCAACGAGCCACCGGTATGGTCGCAACTAGCTAGGGCTCAGTTGCAACAGGGTTTGGTTAAGGAGGCGATCGACAGCTTCATCAAAGCGGACGATCCGTCGGCGTACGTGGACGTAGTGGAAACCGCGCACCGTACCTCGCATTGGGAAGATCTAGTTCGCTATCTGCAAATGGCTCGCAAAAAGGCGCGCGAATCCTTCATCGAAAGCGAATTGATATACGCGTACGCGCGGACCAATAGGCTCGCGGATCTCGAGGAGTTCATATCTGGTCCTAATCACGCCGACATACAGAAGGTACGACCCTAATAACAAAGTCGTTTTGCGCGAAATTGCGAGACTCGATAAAGTCCCCGCAACGCTATTTTTCCTACGTTCTTGCAGATCGGCGACAGATGTTTCGACGATAAGATGTATGACGCCGCGAAGTTGCTTTACAACAACGTGTCGAATTTCGCGCGTCTCGCTATAACGTTGGTACATTTGAAAGAATTCCAAGGCGCCGTGGACAGCGCGCGCAAAGCTAATTCGACTCGCACTTGGAAAGAAGTTTGTTTCGCCTGCGTGGACAGCGGTGAATTCCGACTGGCCCAGATGTGCGGTCTGCACATAGTCGTGCACGCCGACGAGCTGGAGGACTTGATCAATTACTATCAAGATCGCGGTCACTTTGAAGAACTCATTAATCTTCTGGAAGCCGCTCTGGGACTCGAGCGGGCTCACATGGGAATGTTCACCGAGCTGGCTATTCTCTACAGTAAATACAAGCCTCAGCGAATGAGAGAACACTTGGAACTTTTCTGGTCGCGCGTAAATATACCGAAGGTGAGTTGTCGCGCTCCGGTCAAAAGTTCGCCGCCAGTTAAGAAAATAACTTGAAAAAATGGATTTACTTTTAGGTTTTACGTGCAGCTGAACAGGCTCACTTGTGGGCTGAACTGGTGTTCTTGTATGACAAATACGAGGAATACGACAACGCGGTTCTTGCGATGATGCAACATCCAACCGAGGCTTGGCGAGAGGGTCACTTTAAAGACGTAATTACTAAAGTCGCGAACGTCGAGCTCTATTACAAAGCTATACAATTTTACGTAGAATATAAACCCCTTCTTCTGAACGACATATTGCTTGTACTCGCCCCGCGTATGGATCACACGAGATCAGTGGCGTACTTCACGAGAACCGGTCATTTGCAACTAGTTAAACCGTATCTGAGATCCGTTCAGGCTCTCAACAACAAAGCAATCAATGAAGCTTTAAATGGCTTGCTAATCGACGAGGAGGATTATCAGGGTCTTCGGACGTCGATCGACGCGTTCGATAATTTTGATAACATTGCGCTAGCGCAGCAACTAGAGAAGCACGAACTGATCGAGTTCAGGAGAATCGCCGCGTATCTGTACAAGGGTAACAACAGATGGAAGCAATCCGTGGAACTTTGCAAAAAGGACCGTCTGTTCAGGTAATCAATTCACGCTGTACGTTTAGAGTTTCCGCCTCTCCCTCCAAGATAACGTACGAGATTGCAACTTTCATTAACTGCCGATTCGATAACAGGGACGCAATGGAGTACGCGGCGGAATCGCGAAATCAAGAAGTCGCTCAAGAATTGCTCGAGTGGTTCTTGGAACGAGGCTCTAAAGATTGCTTTGCAGCATGCCTATTTCATTGTTACGATCTGCTTCATCCGGACGTCATTCTGGAGCTTGCGTGGAAGCATCGTATTTTGCATTTCGCAATGCCGTATCTCATACAAGTCGCGCGGGAATACATTACAAAGGTGAGAAAGAAAAACGTCAAAAAATATCAAAATGTTTCGTGTGCAACAAAACTTGCAACATTTTTATTGATCGAATGTGATTCGGTACAGGTCGACAAGTTGGAAGAAGCCGAAAGTCGCCGCATCGAAGAAACCGATCATCAGGAACACAAACCTATGATTATGCGTGAGTAATTTTCCCAATCGAGAAAGAGAGTAATGAGTTTTTGTAAAAAAAAAAAAAAACATTTCAATATCTGGTTTGTTCTTCTTTTTTCCAGCTGAACCTCAGTTAATGTTGACTGCAGGACCGGGAATGATGGCGCCTGGTTACGCAGCTCAGAATGTGTACGGTACACCCGCACAAGTGTACGCGCCCGCTGCTGCAGCCTATCAAGGCTACGGTATGTGAAACACATTTAAAACAAATAATCTACTTTTCTATAAAGTCTAGGTAGTATAAAAATCGTTTTTGTTAGCTTGATATTGTCAAAGCGAATATATGAGAATGAAAATATAATTAGGAAAAAAAAAAACGAGAGAATTGCCCACGTTTAGATCATGATGATAGTTAACATAAGCAAAAAAAAAAAACAAAAAAAAAACAAAAAAAACGTCTGTATACATCAAGCGAAGGCTATCATACGCTAATCTAAATGTGAACTTGTAATTTATGGAAAAAACACGTTGTCTAAAAAGCAAACAGTTATATATATGTATATATACACATATATATACAAATATATATCGTTGTTTAACATACAGGCTTTATGAAACCAATATTAATTACACATTAGAGAAAGTAAAGCGTATATATATATATATAAAAAAGAAGGAAGAGGAAGAAAAATTCTGTTTTTTGTTTCTCTTAAACATAGTACTGAGATTCTTCCCCCTCTTGTTGAATTTAAGAATCATTGCGTAGATAGTATAAATGAACGACATGTGTGTATGTATGTATTCTTTCCGGCATTGAGAGATCCGTCGAATTGTAAATCGCGCCTTTTTTTTTTTTTTGTTTCACTTGTAACATTTGCTTTCGACGAAATTGTTGTTTTCGGGTTTAAGATAGTAGAATGCACATGTATAAGCGTTGCAAAAGTCACACAGTGCGTAAAATTTTTTTATTTCTCAAGGTTGACAGAGTTGGGTTCTTACAGTTTTGCAAAATAACGTTTCGGAATTACATTCGAAGAAATGTTCGTCAAAGTAATGAAACAAATCGCAGATAAATTTAAATTAAAAGGCAACACACGAGTACTCGTAGATCAAAGTAGATCAGATGGTATATATTGTTACGTCAGTATTGTAATAACGAGATCCTCTTTCGAGGCAAAGAAAAAGTCTAACAATAGACACTTAAAGACATTTTGACATGTGTTTGTAGTACATATACACATCGTCTAAACGTAGATCTACTTGTATATTTGCTTTATATGCAATGCAAAAATGTTTGCGGTTAGTTTTTTTTTTTTTTTTTTTTTTTTTTTTTTTTTTTTTTTTTAAATCCAAATTTTCTTATTGATGATGCGCGGAAGCGCGCATGAAGTAGATCGAAATGCTTTACGTGTCTTCACATGTAACAACTCTCTAACATTTGTGTTTTCTGTTTTATAAGAAAAACTAGGTAATTTTCCAGCGAAAATGTGTAAAAGGAGTGTTTAACCCTAGGACTGCGTCTGCTGAGTCTTTAACGTCTGGGATCGTCTGAATCCTCTACGGAGAGACCCCCCCCCCCCCCCCCCCCC
>QVOB01015785.1:0-12240 GCA_014839585.1 Pseudomyrmex concolor
TAGTGATGATAAGTTGTGACACACGCGCTTCGTGTACACGTGTGTTTAAATACACATGTACATATAATACACGTATGTCTTGTGTTTATGAAAAGTTTCCGCGAGGAAAGATATTTATTATTTTCTATATATATATATATGTATATATATATATATATATGAACGTGTGCGTGTGTTTATATATGTAGATTATATCAAAGATATACTTTCCTATCTTATGGGAGCCATTTCTCATAAGATTTGTTCGTAGTTGTTTCTGATAATGTTTAAACAAAAAGATTCTAACCCAATAGGGAATCAATAAAATATATCTATCTATTATATATTAAAGATATATTTCATTATTTATTCATTATTAAATATATATTTCATTGGTAGTTAAAGTCAGATAAAAAGCACTCGTAAACAAGAATATACAAGTAGCCCATAGAAGCAAACTCTCTTCTTTATTATTAATATTTCTTTTTTTTTTTTTTAATTTTTATAATCACACTTGTCTGAATGACTTACAATTCTGTCTACGTTTTAGAATGCGAGATATTTATTTGCTTCACATAAGAGAATATAAACATAATAATATAATGAAAAATACATTTGCACACATGTTTTCTTTTGTGTATGTGTGTGTGTGTATTTATATAAATTTCTGAGTTTCTTATAATAACGACTGAAATGAAACAGTTAAAATAACATTGAATAATTAATAAAGAAAAGAGTTAAAGTAAAAAGTTAAATATAAACAGCTGCGTTGATCGATTCGCGTAATTTAAGGAAATTTAACAGGTATATTAACAGATATATCGATATAAGTAATGAACAGGACAGATGCGAGATAATCTTTGAGAAATGAATGAAGAACTTAAAAAATAATAGTATGTATAATATAAATAAATCCGTTACATATTATTACGAAAAAAATCTCGCAGATTGCCCGGTGCACGCGAGTGCTTGTGTATGCGCATGTAGCACGTAGCGAACGAGCGCCGGATTCTGCGAGAATAAAGGTAAAGAGAGAGAACAAGCTCCGAAGAAGTCTGCGCTCGAGTTCACGGATGGCCTCTTGCACGTGTGACGAGCACGTGTGTGAGTGCGCTGCGCCCGCTCGCGCGCGCACTTTAATGTGCGCGCACGTGAAGCACAGCCGCGCGACGATGCATCGCGCGTGTGTATAGGTGCGCGAGAACGTGTTCGTGTGTGCGCGCGTGCTGAGGGGGCCAGTCGCCCTTGCCGAGGAGCCCGAGGCACGGGCGTGGGCCTTTCACTCCTGCCATCCGCATCGTTCCTTAACTATCGAGCCCCAACACACGGCGAGGAGCTGCATGTGTTGGTGAAGGTACGTCCGCGCGCACCTCGCAAGCACAGTCGCTCTCCTGGGCACTCACTTCGCCGCGATAGCCCGGTCGCAGTGGCACTCAAGCGATCAAGTAGATTTTTCCAGGAGAAATTTAAAGCTTAAATCTCTCTCTTACATTGTTTTTTTTTTTTTTTTTATATTGCTCGTGGAATTGAGAACAATTCGATTGGAGCAACGTATAATTGATCGTGCAACAGAGTTTTGGAATCTTTGGAGCTTGTCAAAAAATAAAGATATACGTCTGAGATCTCAATTAGAGTCGAGAGCTGGATTATTAATAGTCGTAGGATATTGTTGCGGTGTGCTAATCGTTAATGTATATTTTAAGAGAGCGAAAGGAAAGAGAGAGAAAGAGAGAGAGAAAGAGAAAAGAAATAAATCACGATCTCTGTATTACAATCGAGATGTAACAAGTAAAACCAAGCGTGGTTAACTCTGTTGCACCCCACTGCGGTTTGCAACAGAAACACGCGATAGTAATCAGTCGAAATGGCGAACTCTCTCGATCAAATGTGTACTTTCACGTAACGCAGGATAATGCAAATATACCGCCCATTATCCTGTTCACTCGGAGAGGTAATCGATAGTGTGCATAAAAAAAAAAAAAAAAATGTGTTGAGAGACAGAAGCGTTGAAAAATATATTACTGCACTCATATGCGACTCGCTGCTGTGCGCGAACTGTCACGAGACACACGAAGGCCGCGTAATTAAAATAAATGAAAATTCCTCCCGGGGGAATTTCGCATATTAACATTACTATTAACTCCGCACGATCGTTTAATTTGCGGGTTTCTTTATTCGGCACTTAAGTTTGATTTTTATCTGAATCGCTCCATTAGCGACAAAAAAGCGTCGCCCGGAGCAACCGTAAGAGTTGGCAGCGAAAACGGACACGCCGGAGAGATCGAAATAGGATCTCGCTGACACACGAGAGACTTAATTACGCTTGATGTACGTCGTCGGGCGTGTATGATTCGATGTATTATTGTGGCCCGCTGTTTATCAATTTACGCGCGGGCACGAAGCTTGTTGCGTGCCACTGACACACGGCTCGGCCGATTCAAACGCCCGGTCGTTGCATGCACCATTATGTTACACCACGACGGCGTATCGGTAACGGCGCTGTACAACGCACACACTCGGTATTGCTTATTAACTTTGTTTGTCAACCAACCGGGCCAGGCGTGTGTTTACTCCGTGTGTTGGAGGACCGTAACGGGTCGCGGCTTTAGCCAATGACGACGTAGGACTAGGTTGCATAAGCGAGATCGTGCCTATGCTCACGGATAATCGGTTAAATCCGATCGATCCTTCATTAAAATTTCGTTCTGAGACACGGCGAAGCGCGAAATGAATTTTCAGACGATATGCGCGCACACGTTGTTGTTGTTGCACACGCGAGAAAGTATTTTTAAACTCAAATTATTTCTTTCTTGTGTACAGAGAGAGAGAGAGAGAGAGAGAGAGAGAGAGAGAGAGAGCAAAATAAAACAAAAATGTATTTTTATCTCGTTAAATTTACTTAATCGCGATAAATAATGAGCGTACAACGGGAACGCTTGTTTCCGAAATTTTATGAAATTTACTCGGGAACGAAGAGAAGAAAAACGCAATTACGCTTACGGTGCTTTCTCCGCGTCTTAATAACCCCAAGGCTGATTCGCAGCGCTCGTCCCGAGATTTTGGAAGGGTTGACAAGTTAATAAGCGATCGTACACGCGATCGTCTCAAGGAGACCCGTCGCCGTTTTTTTCTTCTCGGTCGGCCGAACCGAAGCAGACTTTTCCATCGAGTGGAAGGCCGACCACACCGTGCCGCGGCGCGGCCGATGAGAAACGAAAAGAAGAGAATCCCTTCAAGGCGATGCGCCTTGTCCCTCAGGCCACGCAAAACACACCGCGTCAACTCCCGTAAAGCGAATTGTTTGTTGTTGAAAAAAAAAAGAATTCATGAAGTCGCGATGAAAAAAGCCATTTCGTTGTAATTACTTCGAGACCCACTTCGTGCGGCTCCGCTTCTGTATCGCTTGACAGGTTTTAATGAAAACCTGTCGCGTACATTCGCCGTTTGATAAATCGACAGTTGTCTTGAGATGAAAATCGTCCTTATCTATAATTACACTTTACCGATACATCGGTATGTGAAATTGTAAAAAAAAAAAAAAAAAAAAAAAAATTATTATATAACTTCATTGAAGACGAGAAGTAACGTTTTCCGAACGTGTCTGTTCGCAGATTCGTACGAGAGCACGTTCATCAAGGACTCGTCTATAACAAGAGGAGCATGAGTCGTCGGAAAGAAGGACGCGCGCCCGAATCGACGGACGGAGAAAAAAGAAGCAGAGGAACGACGACGTCGGTAAGTGTATCTTTTCAAGGTGATGCATGCGTGTTGCATCGTAGAATTGCTTTCAAATGATCTCGATGACTTATCGCAAAACATCGATCATTAATGACACCGGCAATTGAGCGGAATGCATGTCCTTATATCGATGAGCCGCGCGCTCTTTGCTCGTTTCGTGTTGCTCGATGCGTGTTGTTCGCCACTTTTCGTACGCGTGTTACGCGCTAAAAAAAAAAAAATAAAATAAAAAAAAATAAAAATAAAAATAAAAAACGAAAAGAACATCGCGATAATTTAAACTACTACAAGTGATCATTATTTCAATGCCACACAAGTACACGCTCGAAAAACAAAATCCGGTTGGCGACTCGAGAAAAGATTTACGTTTACCACGGAGAACATCCATCTTTTTAATTACGTCTTTACATCTTCACTTACATCTCGATTTATTTATTTCGTAACGGTAATTGCGATCCTGAGTAATGCGCGCACTCGATTTTAGCGAAAGTATAATCGATTTAATTACGACCGAATAAGAGAGAGGTTTTTTGTTTACACATAAAAAAAAAAAAAAAAAGGAAAAAAAGATAAGTTATTGTTCGAGATCGTAAAGTTTGGCCGGGCTCTGGTTCTCGATTGCGAAACGAGCGCGCGCGCCGACCCTCTCTTGAAAAACGACCGGAGCCGCGGCACATCGCGATGCTGCATCATGCGCGAGGAGGAGACGCGGTGTGCATTATCCCGGCAATTACCGGAGGAGTCGTACGTGCCCGTCCCGATTATCGTGAAACACATACACACACACACACACGCGCGCGCGCGAACACACACACTGCCGTGCAACAAGTGAACGCCGATCGGTGCATGGTGTACGTCAATCAAAAGTCGAAAGTCATTAATTGGCGTGGACGTGCACGCACGTTGTCGAGTCGAAAGCGTGAGACACGACGTGTCTTCCTCGGCACAGGAGAGCACCTTCTTCTTTTTTCGAAACGTACAATGAGAGAGAGAGAAAGAGAGATCCAGATCCACGCGGGAGAGCGCGCGCGTTTGCTTGGCACACAAAAGTGCGTATTTTTTTTCTCTCCGCAAGGTTCACCGCGCGCGGGATCGAAAGTGCACGGGATCTGGAACGCGGCGGGATGCGGCAGGACGAGGACGAGGAGGAGGAGGAGGAGGAGATATGTGTACGTTAATAACAATGACTCGTACAGCGAGAACAACGCAGGATCGGGTATTACGCGCAATTTGAGGATAATAATAAGTGCAAGCGCACTGTTATACACTATATTATGCGCGCGCCGCGATTATGTTCAGAGATTTACCCAACGCGATGTAATTACTTTTGGGTGTATTCGCGCGCAATAATTTTGCGTCACGTTACATCAAAAGGGGATTCTCGGAGGAGAGGAGACACAAATTTCTAATCAAACATCGGTAATTCGGTTGTAATTTATCGCGGTTGTTACTCGATAATATATTTGACGTTTTCCATCTTAGAAACGGATAAATCCGTTTTACACGCGAGTGGATATACACATATATCTTATTGCTTGTACTCTTTATTACACAAATGACACGACTTTCTAGAGAGCGCTATCACGAAGCGAATGCTCGGGTGACGTGAAGAGAGAGAAAAAAAGAGAGAGAGAGAGAGAGAGAGGCAGACACGACGAGAAGGAAACGTTAATTTCTCCGGTCGCAAAAGCGTTTGCGATATATATATATACAGCGGCCGGGAACGACGGACTTGAGAGACACCCACGTGGTGCGCGATGTATCTCGGCGCGGCACGCTTAAATCATCACTCTGATGAATGCGAGATCTATCTCGCGCGGAGTTTTTCCCTGTAAATTTCAGGGGCGCGCGATGCGGCGCGCGAGACAAGAGCCGCGCGCGCGCGCCCGTCACGGACACGCACGTGGGCGAGAAACTTGCGCGGCGGGCAAAACGATAATGGATATGGATATTGCGGACCTTTAGCGGATGAGAGTTCGCAGTCGCGCGCGGTGGAAGCGCAAGAACACGCCCGTTTAAAACCGAGAGAGAGAGAGCAAAGTAATACGCGGGATAACTTCCTCCGCCACCCAAGTTTCGTATTTCATCGTCGTGGAGTAACGACCCGGGGATTATTATCCCGCGAACCTGTCATTACAAGTTTGAGATTATACGCGCTGTGCCCCACGGGGATTTTCGTACTCCGTTTCATCTGTGCGTAGAGTTCGGGCCAATTTCAAACCGATTTTCTTATTAAACCGGACACGGCGGCGCGGACACACGTGCGAGGTGCGGCAAACGAAGTTCGCGTTCGAAACGACTGAGAGTCACGGACGAGCGCTGTTTACACGTGTGTGTGTGTGTGTGTCTGACATTTTGTCTCATTTCTCTAAAAAAACGTGGAGACTTAGCTTTTTCTCTACGGAAACGCGCAATAACAGTTATCAAAGCTTGAATTTCACATGTTGGGATAATGTGAAATTATTCGCGAGAGGTCGAAAGGTTGGACGGATATGAGAAACGGTTTTTAGCTTTATGTCCTCCCGGTTACGACGGAATAATGATACGGTATTGTTGTGTCGGGTAACCCGAAATGTGCGTATCGTTAGTCGCGAGCGCTTTATACGAGCGCATTGTTAGCGCAACGTCTCTCCTTTTCGTCGTTGTGAAAACGATTTTATCGCGGAAAAGAAACGAGGTCCATAAACTCCTTTAAGGACCGATGTGACGAGTCGTTAATATAATTGCGACACGTATCGTTGAACCACGGGGAAGCTATAAATACGCACGCACATACACACACACACATGTGGAACGGAATGTCGATATTATTAGTCCGCGCGCGGTTCATAGAAATATATATACCCGCGTAAAATAATTTATTTTCATTTAATTACGGCAGTTAAAGTCGCGAAATAGTCGAGAGCGCAATCGCGCGCGCGCGAGTAACACGAGTAGTCTCGGCGTAATTTTGAGGGAATAATTTTCTTAACGAAAGCCGTTAATTAGCGCGTAAGACGCGCCTCGAAAATGCGCCGGTGTGTATGTGGGTTAATACCGAGTTAATACGGCGCGATGATCGGTCCGATATTAAACCGTCGCGCGCGCTCTCTCGCGAAGGTTCGCGTTGTATATATGTATGCGCATGTGTGCAATTACTTCTTAACGACCGCGCGCGCGAGAAAGAGAAGATAAAAACGTACTTGTCCGTCGTGGATTTTTTAATCGAGCAATACTTACACGCACACACGTGCGTCGCGAGCGTGCCTTTGCAATTATTGCGCGCAATCACGACGTTTTCCCTTCGTACATTCAACGCGTCGTCGATCATTCATTCGCGATCCGTTTGTATATCTTTCCATAAAGAAAATATCGAATCTCGATTAAATTTGTTTTTAACGTATTCTTGCAAACGCGCGCTCCTAAAAATTTCCTTCTCTCCCGATTTCTTCGACGGTTTATCTTTCCACGGTTCGAGTTTCGTGTCGCGGGGGTGACTCGCTCTGTTGTACTCGATGCGGCACGTACGAAACGATTGCGAATCGCAAAGAAAAGAGCCGAGGAGCACCTGCGGAGCTTGTTACGCGCGTTACGACAATCAGCGGGGGAGAGAGAGAGAGAAGGGATTATTCAAAACGGTTTTCTCCCTCTGGCTTTGATTTTATATCCTCCTTTTCTCGGTCAACTGCCATAAAACTGATGTCTATATTGCACGCGTATTTCACAGTGTGTTTTTACGCCCCGATAGAAAGCGTGTTTCGCAAGATCGTACTCTTTATTGGAGAGCCAGATAAACGGGAACGAAGTTAGAACCTCGTTTAGGATTAATTTATGTAGTCCCGGGTTTTCCTCGAGTTCCGTGATAAAAATCACACGCTCCATATAAATGAAAAAAAAAAAAAAAAAAAAAAAAAAAAAAAAAAAAAAAAAAAAAAAATCCCGGAATTCGGGGCTCCGGGGTGTGTTTCTCATCAGATTTATTCGTTCGCGCCGCCACGTTCTATTACCGCGGCATTACGATACGGTCTCGTATAAACCTGTGGCAATAAATAAATACAGTCGGGATGTGGTAATAGATAAAAGATCGGCGAGCTTGGAAAATCGAACGACGTGCGTTCCAGCAAATCGACGTTCCTGGGCCGCAACAAAGCGGAGAGCGCACGTCGATTGCGCGCGGTTTAACATCGGGTCTGTGCACGTTTTACATTTTACGCGTCGCCGATGCATATTACACGATGCACACACACACACACACACACACACCAGAGTGTAATAAATGATATTTGCGACAGATACTTATATTCGTTCGCCAAATATTGCAGAAAATGTCAGACGCGCTCGCAATTCGCGGCAATAACGCAACAAAATAATTAATTTAAGCATTTTTTGCGCGCGCAATATACTCTCGGAAGCGGATTCCATAAGTGGTAGAGACAAATCGTTTTCACGACCCTCGCCGTTTCTCGCACGGGGAATGAACGTGTATTGCGAGTTAATTTACGAGTTAATTTACACGGCTCATAGATCGATTAATCTCGTCGTTAATCTCTCGATGGTGGAATTAATGTGTTCGTGATACGTCAAAAACTTTCGTGCGAAAAACCCCCACGGAAATCTTTCGTGAGGAACGGAGACTTTCGCGCGCGAACGTTGGCGCGGAAGCCTACCAGATTAGGCTGATCTACCAGCTTCTTAAAATTACAAAAATAAACATTAGAGTTTGACAGAACTTGTTCCTAAAATTAATTAAACAGTTTCTCAAGAAAACACGCAGAAATCTTGTAGAAAATGTCTCCCAATCAAAGTGGCTGAAAATAAAGTTACACCCATGCGTGCAACGCATGTTTGTACAGAACGTCATGGAGAACATTATACTTTATTTTCAGTCGTTTTGATCGGGAAGAAATTTAAATCTATATTAAGCAATACACACAATTTCTTGGAAATTATTTCCTATGTATATTTATATGCAGTCTATCACAATTATGTTTGATTTAGTTTAGGTGAAGACTCCAAGTCTTCACATTTCCAAAAATAAAGCACGAAGGTATTAGTTAGATTGATCGATTAAGTAAGCTTTATTTTTACAGCCCTGAAATAATATTGTATCCGAGATTATACTATATTAAATCTAGCATTTCTTATAAACTAAATTTTCTTATAAACTACGCATACGCACGCTTTTACTTTTTTTGTATTTTTTGCATTTTGAATTTTTTTTTTGTTTTTCATTTTTAAATTTTTTTGTTTTGTGAAATAGCTTGTTCTCGATATATTTATACACGAGTATGTACAATCTCATACACGAGAAACAGTGGCTTATGTCTGAACATCCATCTAGTGGTGATAAGTTGTGACACACGCGCGTTGTGTACATGTGATACATATAATATACGTATGTCTTGTGTTTATGAGAAGTTTCCGCGAGGAAAGATATTTATTATTTTCTATATATACATATACACAGAGAGAACGGTTTCTTTAGATTTAACAAATTTCCAATGAAATTATTCCAATAAAATAATTTCTTTGGATTTAACAAAATTTGTTAAATCTAAAGAAATCGTTCTCTCTGTGTATATGAACGTGTGTGTTTATATACGTGGATTATATTAAAGATATAGTTTGCCATTTTATGGAGCCATTTCTCATAAGATTTGTTCGTAGTTTTTCCTGATAATGTTTAAACAAAAAAAAAAAAAAAACAAACTCGCAGTACAGCGGCACAAAATCCGGTCGCGATCCGTCGCCGATGGCTATATGCATCGCGCGATTATGCACGCGGCACGCTTATGGTGTGACTTTACTACGAGCCAAATATCGTCGCGCGTGCAACACCGCGATATCAATAGCGCCATAACTTTGTGTGTGCGAGCGCAGCACCACGGCATTGTCTTATAGAAATAGCGCAAACGTTCGATTACGGTTTTAAGAGTACACACGCGGAGTATGTATAGTTCACGATGTCAACTTGTGCCGCATTGTTCCCGCGACAAAACGGACGTGGCGCGCGCGACGTTAAATCAATGATCGCGCGGCCATTCGCGCGAGTCTCACTCTTTGTTCCGCCGACCCTGCTAAATTGTCGTCTCGAGCCCCAATAGTGTTGCTGCGATACGTGTGTACGCGTCGCACGATCGTTTCCGCTGATTTGCATATTTGCAACAGCCGGTTTATTACGTTATTAATACTTATTAAGTTGTCCGAACGAAAGGGGAAAATGGTATATCCACATCTCTACCGCAAATCGACGTCTTGGGTAATTCGCGACACAGAAATGTCGCGAAAATTCTCGGATAGAGAATGCTGGGCAGTTGACTGGAAAATCAAAGTCTAAATCTCTCTCTCTGCGGATGTTAAAAAAAAGATTTATTTGTTCGCGCGCACAAAGAGACAAACTTATATAAGAATTAAATTAATTATTTAAGAGAAATTGTCTTTTTTTTTTTTTTTTTTTAATTTCAACAGTAGTTACGTAACGCGCGTCGCTGTGTGTGTAACGTACAGCGCGAATTGCATCGCACACAATCGTCGTCTCTCGCCGACGATGTAAAAGTCGCCCTCGCGCTACCATTCTAAACGGCGGCGGTCGTGACTGGGCCGAGTCTCTCTCTCTCTCTCTCGGAACATATGTTAGGAAATGCGAGGTAACGCGGTTGAATCTATCACGCAGATAAAAGCATCGGGCGGTAACACGTATTCGAAATAAATAAAGTAGACACAAACACACTCGGAGAGTACGGCGGCCCCCACGAACGAATAATCAGTTAATTCTCCCGCTGATACGTGCAATGTAGGCATCGTTATTACGATCCCGGTTTGCATTGTGCGCGTGTCTCTCGTTGTGCAAAAGGCGTGGCACTTTGCGCGCACCAAGGAAGCACTGATACGCCGTTGGTGATAGCGCACGAGAGAAGTCAAGCGCACCGCTTTCAGGATTAGTGGCAGCCAGCTGCGCCAGCCAGCTTCGCGTGACGTATTGCTCGTTTCGGACTCCTTTTCTTGACCAAGCGGATGTGGGTCACTCTCCGCGTAGAGAGCCGCGAGAGTTTTTATTAACGCGACGATCTAATCCGCAATTTAATTCCCACGTACGTCTGATAGTAATTTTATCGACAAATTTTTTGAACAAGTTTAATTATGTTTCAGTTTTATTTTATTTTATTTTTTCGAAACTCCGTACGACAGTTGCAAATCTTATCTCTTTATCGTGCTTAACTGTACTATTGCGGAACGATCAAACATATGTAGATGCCTGGCTGGTAGATACGGAGCGAGTCTCATCCACGTAGTTTTCCTTTAAATACCGGTCCACTAATGCGTCTTATATCCGTCTGACAGACTCGCTCTTCTTAACCGCGAGTTTTCCCACCGAGCGCCGAGAGAGTCTCACGCGCGACTGAAAAAAAAGAAGAACGAAGGATGCCCCGGCAATATAACAGGCCTCTGATCCTGTTCCTTCGTCCTCGCTATCTCTAACTGTATTTCTAAAATAAGCGCGGCAATATCGCGCCGACCAGCCACGCAAGTTTTCGCGTTCCTCCCTCTCTCACACCTTCTTCTTGGCATCGTCGTTCGTTTTGTTTTTTTTTTTCTCGAAGAGACGCTGCGACCCCGACCTGAGATTGTCGCGAACCGATAAAAGAGCATACGACGGTCGTGTATATTTCTCTGATGCGCATTCCCGTCCGATTCCGATGGAAGAATCTCTCGCGTCTTTGGCGCGTCGCGATCGGACCGCGCGTGTTCCGATTCTCACGTACGAACCTTTGAACTTGCGCGCGGCCTTTCGTCACAGATATCATGCGCGCACGTGAACTCGAGGAATTTCTTTGTTTTCCCTTTACGATTGCGTCTTTTTGGTTTTTACGAACGTTCGACGTGACGTGACGTGTCGCTCGCGAAAACTTTCTCAGAAAGTCCTCACGCGCCCGGTAGCACCAAACAATTAATTTAATTATTTAATTTTCTATCCGTTCGTTATACCTGTCGACTCGACGTGTTAATCCTCGAATTAAATCCTCTCTCCTCCGATTAAATTTTCCGCATACACTCGTTTCTACTTTCATATTCGGATTTATAGATTCGAGCGAAAATGTACAGCGGGCCGATATCTCGTTCGTACAATTTAATATCGTCGACGTGTTCGCGAGGGAAGGAGCGCTTCCTCGTTTAATGCCGCTATTTTACATTGCGTGCGTATTAATAAGTATGCGCGCACGTTCGCGCGCGATCGGACGGATCAAGAGGTTGCGCCCGATGAATTATGCTCACGCGATGTGCGCGCGCGCGCGAGAGAGAGAGACTCGCGCGCCGTCTCATTTGCTTGTTCTCTAACGGACGATTGATAAACGCTGTCGCGCGTCTTCTCCTCGCGGCGCGCCCCAGTTCTCACGCGCACAAATGCTCGCGCGCGCGCTACTCTCTGGTATCTGAAAACTATATCTCGAGGAACTCGTTCGTCCGCGTCGAGGTGACTCGCGGGATCGAGGAATTCGCGCTTCTCGCTTGTGCGAGCGAAATAATTATTCGCGCCGCGGCGGC
>QVOB01015858.1:0-10352 GCA_014839585.1 Pseudomyrmex concolor
ATGGTTCAGGACTTTTCGACTTAAATTTACTCCTTCTACCTGCCTACGAGAGATTGTACGGCAATTCTGGGACACCCTGTATACATATAATAAGAGAAATTAAATAATATATATTTTTTACCCAATGTTTGTCGACCGTTTACATTTCGACCGTGTACTTGATACTGATTATATTGCTCCACAAAACACTCGGTTCTATTTTTAAAACGGTCCGTAGTCGCGTTATTCCACCACTGATGCAAATTGCCGTACATGTCGAACTCTCGACCTATGTGACAGTTAATCAACTTCAATGCGAGAAATAAAACAAGAGCAAATAAATTGGAAGCGATGAACATATCTTGCGCAAAGATAGATCTTCATGCCTCCACTTCAAATAAACAACTTTTTTTTCAGCCATTGCATAATTATCAATTATTTATCATTTTGAAAATGAACTTTTACCCAGTATGGCGTTCACTTGGTTTAGATTAAATTTAATCTCACCTTGGTCGTCAAATGCGTGTGTAAGTTCGTGACCCATTACTACGCCGATACCACCGAAATTCAAGCTGTTGGGACTTTCCCGATCGTAAAACGGACTTTGAAGTATGCCGGCAGGAAAGACGATTTGATTCTTGGTGGGCGTGTAATAAGCGTTCACAGTGGGTGGAGACATAACCCAGGCGGTCTTGTTCACCACTTGATCGAGCTTCTCGAGATTTTTGCGCAAATTATATTTGTTCACGCGTATATTATTCTGAAAATATTCGTTCGGCTTGATTATCAGATCTCTGTAGCGCTCGTCGAGCTCGTTGGGTTGCAAAATGAAATCCGGGAAACCGATCATGTCTGTAATGGCGTTCGCCTTCTCCTCGGCGGCCTTTCTCGTCTCCGCGTCCATCCAGTCCAGGTTCTTCAAGTTAGACGTGAACGCCTGGCGCACTCGATTTATCATTTCCTGCGCCTGAGAGCAACGATATGTCATGTAGCAAAATATAAAAAAAAATATATATATACAATAAAACAATATGGAATAAAAAATAGAATAGAAAAACTAAAATTTCTTAAATTATAAATTAGTAGACGTAACAAATTGACGAAGAGTTGAATGCTCGTGAAATTTAAAACTAACAACGCGAAATTTAAACCAGTCAATGAGAGTAAAAAAAATAAATTTTGGAGCTTGTGTGAAATTCAGAGAATACTCTTTCTCCCGTGTGAACCTAACCATAGGTTTGCTTTTGCCGTGAAAAGCCTCTCGAACAAACATCGCACCAACTGCGAAACCCATGGCATTGCTAACGTCGTCAACGCAATAGCGCCATGCCTCTTCGGTGCCTTCCGAACCGAGCAAAGCTTTCCGCAAGCCTTTGTAAGCCTCTCGGAACGGCTTCGACAAACTGGATGCTAATGTTTTTACAGTCTGCCACACCAGATAATTGTTCAATATTCTAGAAAAAAAAAAAAAAAAAGAAAACAAAATATATATCAAGAGATCGCAGATTTGTGTTTTCATTATAAACACATGTGTAAATGTGACAACATTTTAATAAACACATATCGACGTGCGTGCGTTACGAAAAATAGCACGTTTTATTTTGTTTCTAAGAAGATTACCATATTTCAGTTTATAACGAAAACAAGTACCATTTAATCGCTTTGAGCGATAATTAGCATAATTTGCCGCGATAGCGATTCCACTTCCAAACATAGCGGCGAAGAGAAGTACGTTTCGATTTTTATATCGCCGTCAGTTTATAAACGATAATAGAACCGATCAAACATCAGCGACGATCTTACATCAGCGACGAGTATTTGTGAATATTACGTGACAATTTGTGCTTTTTAAAATGTGTTCTTATAATGATTGTAATGATTTTAAGAATTATAATGATTGTAAGTAGATGAATATATAAATAATAAATTGATAAGATTATATGAAGAAAATTATGAAAATGTTGAAGTGAATTTTTCTAAATGAATGAAACAATTGCAGATTATGCATGGTGGGATAATCACAATCTCCCACGCGCGATACCTGTTGCGAATAATAATCTGGACATAGTACAGGAGGAAGATCGTGTGATACTAAATATAGGCAGTAAGTACCTCAATAGACAAATTGTGAAGATATTGCACAAAAATGGCATCATGAATTTACGAAAACTTTTGCGATGATTGCACTAAGATGATTCGCCATAACGCAACAGTTTTATCAGAATAAAATTTTGTAAATAATATTTGTCAAAAATGAAAAAAGTCCAATTTATAGAGTATAGGTAAACCTCATATAACGCGGTACTTAGACAACGCGATTTCGATATAGCGCGGTTTAGAAAAAGGAAAAAAATTGTCATTCTTTCGCTTTGCCAGACGGAGACAAAATGATTAGAGTCTCTGCAAAGAAACGTTTCTTCATACACTAGGTAAGTAACTTTGATTGAAAGTAATTAATCTCTTTTTAAATGGTCAAACAGACATTTCCGATCAATCGATAAAAGCAACTGATAAAAAGAAGCGAAAATACGCCAACAACGCTCTTGTTATCGATGACAAGAGAATACATAAAAATAGACTTGACAAAGTGTCAAAAAAATATAATCAAGTTGCTCGTGATCACATATCGTCTTTTCCCATAATCAGTTTTCATTATTGCCAAGAAAACATATTAAGACAATTAACAAAATATTTAGAAAAAGGGCTTAGTGTGAGAAAAATGTATTTAATGTTTGAAGAAAAAATGAAAAGTGAAAATAAAACGAAATACGTCACGTATCAAAAATACAGACAGATTTTTAAAGAGGAATTTTTTTCATTAAAAAACAGGAGGTAAGTTCGACACATGATATTTTTTTAAATCGCTAATTGCTTTAGCAATATATGCTTTGAAAAATAAATGAAGAAAATTATTGCTTAGCTTGTTGTTTTTTTTTTCAGATATAAACAATACAAACAGCGTTTAGGAACCTCTCAGAAACAAAATAAAAGCAAGAAAATTTGTACTTGAACAATAAAAAGAAAGCCAATGAATTTCTACTCGTGTTCGATTTAAGTTGTAATCAAATTAATGAAGACGTTTATACAAGTTAAAAGAAATGTATATCATTTTACTTCGGAATATCAGTAACCTATCACTTAATAAAATGTTTTTCATCAACTCTCTAGGCGAAACGTGTTATTTTTCGTGGCTAAAAGCAAATTCTGTTACTCTTCGCGGCAAACTATCGAAGCCTACTATTTTACGTGGTGAAAAAGCACATGTTATATCTCGCAAATAAAAATATGTTAATCTTCGTAGCCAAAATCGAAACGTGTTGCTTTTTTTGTAAAGAAAAATTCGATACATATATATACTAACATCTTTCCTTCGGCGGTTTTATTATACTCCTGCACGAGTTTGGTCAGTTTTTCGAAATAATCCGGTGCAAAATTCACTATTTGTGATTTCGCGTTGATCTTTTTGTTTACGAGACGAGTGGCGTTTTGAAAATAATCCACCCAGGACATCTAAAAAAAAAAAAAAATGCAATCGTTGTATTTAAACCGGTAAAATCGCAATCAAATAAAACTGGCTCTTAAAATTATTAAACGATCGAACAATTGCAAGGCCAATAACAACAGCTCGGTGTTATTTGCGCGTGAATTTATTCGTTAAATCGACAAAATCGGACATTTCATTTTGCGTGAGCTCTTATCATATACATATATTGGCCTTGCAATTCTCCCGTTATCCTTTTGCCACTAAATGAAAAAAACCGAAATTTACGACAAGAAGACGTACGCACCATAGGCGCTTTGCGTTGCAACTCACTCAAAGACATCAGAGTATAGAGTTTCTCCTCGTCTCTGCGTTCCTCAGGAGGAATGGTTATTTCGGCGAGTTTTGTTTCGAACGCAATCACATCCTGCATCTGTTTTCTCGTGGAATTCTCTTCGCCGCCTAAGAGCACGCCAATCTGAAAAACATACACTCGTCTAATCGGAGGTGTGAAACAACGCATACGGACCCCGGTCTAAATCCGCATTTGGTCGATTAGACGAATTTCCGACGTGGTGAACGAGCGCTCCGAATTTCAATTTTGTAAAACAAAAAACAACACAAATCAGTCCGTTTGGATCAAATATAAATATTGACGAATTTTTCATAAAAGTCACGAACGAGATAATAGAATTAGTTTCTCTATCTCTCCGATCAATTTAATCGGCCGAAATTATTCCGTTGAAATTAAATTGATTTTCAATCGGCCAGTTAACGTTAAACATGAGATAATAAAATTCGTAATCTGGTGTTTGTTGTTACCTTTGTCATATAGTCTAAGTAGGCCGCCAAAACTTTTCCATGCTCCGTTACATTAAGATAGTTCTCTGCAGTCGGGAGAGTTAAGCCTCCTTGATCAATCTTAAACATAAAAAAAAAAAACAAAATCAAAACTTGGACATTTGTAAAAGATTTTTATAAATTTTCTTATAAAACTAATTAAATTATTGCTGTTTTTTGATGTGTAATTTAAATAAAAATCGATATCCACGCGGAACAACATTCTATAAACATCTTCGTTAAATGTTCATTAGACGTCACATGAGATTTTGCATTTTAAAATCTCTCTCTGTTAAATTCTATCACCTAACATACTTGAATTATGTATCGCGTGCTGTTCCGATCGTCCTCGTTTACGACCCAGGAAAATAAACCGCCCATATTGTAACAGTTTTGCAGAACGTGCATGGTTTTTTGTAACGACCAGTTGCTGATGTTAAATTTTCCGGTGACGTTCCATCCTCCAGCGGTATCCAGTAAATCTATCATCGGCTTGGAACCAAGCGCCTCAATCGTCTCGTTAGCGTCCATACAGGACGTGTAATAAGCCTTGGCTTTTCTCTCGGCCTTTGATCTCATTTCGCTGCTTGGTTTTTCTGTGCGACAGAAAGAATCTTTTCAATGAAAAACGCAAAATCTTCTTCGCGATTATGTCATTTTCTTTATTTATACACACACGCGCGCGCGTGAGCTTACCGAGAACGTGTTTGATAATTAGCTGATTATCCTGTTCCAACTTTCCGAATGTGCCCCACATGCTCTTTCCTTCCGGGATCGGATTCTGTTTGCTCCAACCGCCGCAAGCGTATTCGTAGAAATCATCGCAAGGGTTGACCGCCAGATTTATGCTCTGAATTATGGACGCCGCCGTGGACACGCACTCTTCTGTGAGACAATGTGTTTCTTCTAGAACAGAATTTTTACACGACATTCGAAAATAAAGATCTCGAAAACTGTGTGATTTTTGTAACAACTTGCAATCTCACTTAGATCTCCCTCTTTTTCGTCTAGAACGCACGCAAAAAACCACAATTTGTCTACCTTTTCTCTCGCCGACGTGAAGAACGTGAGCTTCGTCCCATCGACTTTTGCTGCTTATGATAATGCCGAGTACGACGATCACCATCAGAAGAATGCAACAGATTATGAGAAGGCATTTTTCTATAATGGTTCTCGCCTTCCACATGCTCGTCCCCTATAAAAATAACCAGAGTTGTTAACATAATTTGGACCGCGATTTTTTGAAAAAACCTTGTAGGATAAAACAGCCAATGATTGGCGCTCTTTGAAGATTTGTTGAATTCTTATTTTCTTCTGAGAGTATCAACCAGAGGATTCTAAAATAACGTGTTGCCATAAAAAAATCCAAATTAATTTTATTATAATGTCAAATATAATCAACTACAAGTTCCGTTTTCTTATTTATGAAAAGTTAAGCGGTTTACGCACACACGTTACATGTACAGGCTTTTTGTATGCAAAAAAAGAAAATTATTCAAAAGAGACCCTGAATTTTTTTCAAATTGAAAAGCTTACTGTGTGATATCGTATGTGTGTTGCTGACGTACTGATCCCTTCGCTGTTCAGAGCAACCGATCCAATGCTGCTACTGTCCTCATCTTCAAATTCTGCCTGCCTGTATCTCGTCATCTGCTTAACAGTCACAATAAAAAAAAGCGAAGAATTAAAATCACATAAAAAAAATATATATTTCTGCACACGAGATTCTGCAAACCAACCATCCGATGTGGATTTAATTCTCGAATTGCAATGTGAGTTCGATCTGCTTGGTCACGTTAGAGCAAATCTCTATATATAAAGGATTGGTATTTTTAAAATAAACATCTGCATGATCAAAACAGTACAAATGAAAAAACGAACTTCAATATTCGTTTCTCAGCAATTGCATTTATCGAATCTCGGAACTGCAGATAAAAAAAAAAAAAAAAACAGCACGTGTGTCGAGATAAGACACTTAGTTGTGATATCGAATCGTTACTTTATTGCAACACAATCATATTATTTTGTAATAATATTTTGCTCTGATATTACCGATCTAGATATGTGTTACAGAATTATTCCTCTTCTAAGCAAATTAAAATTTAATGTTTAAAATAAATTAAATAAGTAAAATTTAAAACAAATCACAAATGGAAGAATACGAAATGTAAGAATCGGTCGCGCACAAAGAGTTTGTAAAATACAAAAGCATTTGTGAAGAATACGCGATGTATTCGAAACCTTCGCCTTTGCAACAGAATCGCATGATAACATATGTAAATTCGCGAAAAACGTCATGCGACGGCATAAGTTACGTAACCGACCGGTGAGAGAAAGAAAAGAACCAGATTTTATCTTTTCGTCTAATTCTTTTCAAGTGATTCAAGTGACTTTTTTGAGAAACAGTTTTTTTTGAATATCTTTTCTATTACAATTTTTTTTTTTTTTTTAACAATCGCGTTAGTCAGTGGAACTTATCGGAAACAGACACAATTCGTGGTTGACACAATTCCCACGAAGGAAATTTACATTACTTATCGTTCGCCTTATCTGCGCGGCAGAGAAAATTGTGTTCACGCTCGGTGTTTGCCACGTGAAAATAAAATAAGATGCGGCAGTCTTACCTCAAATATTGATACACAATATTAGTGGAGCAGTTATCTATTCCATGTGCTATGTTACGTTGCGGCGTGATCTACTCGTGGAATGTCGTTTGGAATGTACATCAGTCGGATTAAATCTGCTCGAGAATGTACAAAGTGTTCGTGATAACCATATCGCATCTTGTGCCGAGTCGAAAATTTGGAGTTTCGCAATAATAAATAAATTATAATATAATTTGCAAATGTCCGCGAATAAACGCGTGTTTACGGCAAAAAAAAAAACATAATTAACCAACTGACAATACCACGCTCCGTCCTATCACACGCGAAGTATCAATAAAATTTTTTTACCTGTAAAATGCCGAATTACATCGTGCAAGCATATCTACGGGATATTTATAAAATGAAGCTTCGAGAGTAGGTATATAGGCTCGGTGCGCGTGCGCGCATATTATTATTTACTAGTTTGTCGATATATTTAATTTTTACGTACATTTATTTTTTTTTCACGTGTTTAGTATTATTTATATATTGAATTAAATTTAAAAAAGTCCTTCCTTTTATTCTAAACACATTTCCAAAACATTTCACACGCACGTTGATAAACACATACTCCGATTGTTTCGAGAGCAACACTGTGTCGATAAAAACCAGAGCAAAGCGAGAGAAAGAGATGGCACTATATATGCTACACCGTGTTATCTATGAACAATATAGAACACATGTCGGTCTGAAAAACAGCCTAAAAATGACGCGGACGTGTACGCGCGAACCACAAGCACTCGTCGTTTCACGAATATATTTCTGTATATCACAGGATGTAAAGTTAACAGTTGGCAGTTTGAAACACAGATGAGATATAATTGAATTGTCCTTATCAAGAACTATCTCACTCTGTCCTATAGACTGTCAAGAGTAATATCAACATAACTTCTTGAAAGAGAAATAATTGAAAATCATTGCAATTTTAAATCGGGCATTTTTTTTTATTCTCTTTGATTCGTATATATTTGTATTACATAATTTATATCATTAAAATGCGAAACAATTTGTTGCAGAAATTGTTCGGTAAATTGAGGAAAACGCTATGTGTATTGACTCGATACTCTCAAAATTTCTCAGAATTAAAATGCGCTCGAAAAATTTAGCGATCCTCGAATCATCATCCGAGGTAGATCCGACTTTTTGCTAATATACGAAGCGCGAATTTTCTCTCCTGTTGTTTGTAGAATGAATATATTCACTCTGTGGAGCAAATATTTTCATTCGTGTGAAACGTGAATGAGCGTATCCGATGAAAGTGCGGTGGTTTTGCAACAACCCGTTGCCAAGAGTCTCTCAGAGTAGCTTAATCGATAGAGCATCAGCTTAGGAGGTTTCAGCTTTGACTCCACAGTCGAGGTGATTTCTCTAGTTGTTTACAGAGTATTAGAACAATCTGGGAGATAAACGAGAAAGAGATTTGCTCAAAGAGATATAAATTACGAGAATAAATATTTATATATATATATATGTGACGATTGTTCACTTGAAACAGATGACACACTCACACACGGTCAGAATTAATGGCCGTTTTCGACCGCCATAGGTTGAATCCCGTTCGCTCTCCCGGAATGACGTCAATTTGGCAAATCGACCAAACATGTTGCTTGATTTATCGAAGTGATGTCATTAATCGCTCCGGAACCGATTAATTCAACGCCGTACCGGTCGTTGTTAAACAGACGCTTTTGCCAAAAGTGTCTGTTTAATTTTTGCTAATCACACCAGCGGCTGGTCATCATCGCTTAGAGTGACATAATCTAATCGTTCAGAGTGACATTTCACCCGACGAAATTTTAGAAAGTAGGACGAGATGTAGGTCCAAGAACAGTTGTTTCATTCGTGTTGTTTTTTTCGGGTTTTGCCAACTGTCAGCTTCACCTTGCGGACGCCAAGTGCTCGGTCATACGTCACTGGACGCGCGCAACATGTAAAATACCATATACCTCTTTCTGAGGATAAATATTGTGTCAAAGAACTAGACTAAGCTGAAAACACAATGAATAACATCATGAACTCCTCTCCCTCTTCCCGCAGATAAGAGAGCTACTGCCAGATCAGATCTGTCTTTAATTAATTTCTAATCATGTCTTTTTTTTTTTTTTTTACTGAATGTTGTGAAAAACAGAGGAAAAAACCAGATAGGCGGCGAGCAACTTAAAAAAAAAAAAACTTCCCATTGGCACTCCAAAAAAAAAAAAAAAAAAAAACTTATTTGTATACGAGAAGAAATATCGGTTGGGAGAAATATCGAAACTCGAATGAGATAAGATAGCGGTTGTCTTTGGCATGACAATACATACAGCGCGTGACACGCGCGTATTTCGCTGTGAAACAATTTCCGTAATGACTTCGTTGAAGATGCAAATCTTTACTTGCGAATCTTCGCAGTTACGATTTTAGACCGTACTAAAAATACGCCGTCCTCGAAATATATGCTATACACGAACGAGAGATTTATAAAGGCGCGTTCGCAGATGATATCAAGCCGGCGCCGATCGTTTATTCAACATCTTTCTCCATTACGCTTCATATCTATCAGTCGGTCTATGCGTGAATTCGAATTATTATCCGATATGTTTTTTTTTTTTTTTTTACGAAGAGAAGAGCCGCAAAAGATTGCATCGGTTGCAACTGATGCATATATATTCGCGGGCTGTAACGAGAAACGCGCGCGAACACACGTCTCTTTTCGTTCGCGTTTGTTGACGTGCGGTCTCTGTTTAATAGATAAGATTTGCCGATATCATTTACGTCATCGTGAACGAGAACAGATGACAGACGATTGCACTGCACACGCGCTTCGATTTGTAATATCATACTGTTTCTCTTTTCTCTTTCGCTTTTTCTTCGAAGAACATCTTAACGTAACACACGCACACACACACACACACACACATGCATACACGTGTACACACAGACTTGTTTTTAAATTACTTACAATTAGATTCTGTTAGACTTTGTTAGAGAACACAATTGGATGATATAATTGTTTGCAACTGTGCGAGACGTGTTCGTTAATTCGCGGAAAAACTCGAAATGTCAAAGTTGACGTGCGCTATTGTTTATTGGCCGATTCTTCTTGTTCTCTAAAACATTTCTTTCTTGTCAGATATTATGTCACGGGACGATTATCGAGTCCGCCATCATCTTTTTTTTTTTTTCTTGTTTTTTAAGTATGTTCGGCCGAGCGATTATCGCACTTTTTCACACGCACGCTTATAGTTCGCGGTGACGTCAATATAATTTTGCGCGATGTTCGACGTAAAGAGAAATGTGCGTAACACACGCAAAGTCGCGCCGGTGCCGCGCCGACTACGTGGTGCTTCTTCACTCACATGGTCCGCTTCCGACAAAAAATGCTTGCGAAAAAGCGCGCGTCCGAAACACGCACGCGCCGAGTTACG
>QVOB01015860.1:0-22475 GCA_014839585.1 Pseudomyrmex concolor
ACGCTCTATTCACACGTAACTCCGCGCACAAGCTATATATTTCTAGCGTAGTTGCGTTTGTTTTTTTCTTTCTTTTTTTTTTTTTATTTGCATTACTCGCGTTCTGCTAAACCTCTACGCTGAAAAATTTCTTTGAATGTTAATTCAGCGATTGCAGCCTAGTTGCATCGAAATTTTCGTGATCCAGTTAACTGACATTTCGTTAACTGACGTTGCGATTCGTTTTTGCAACTTGATTTAATTCTCAGAAAGGAAGAAAATTAGTTCCGCATAATTTTCTAACGCACGAATTTCTGTGAGAACAGAAATTCGTGCTTGTAATTAAAAATTCACGACATTTGGATGTCACGCGCGCGTCAGGTTTATTTCTCTCCTGATACGTTTTCCACGGGCTCGGGTATAAAACGTTGGGGGCGGGAAAGCGGGAACGGAGGGGTGACCCCTGTCGATTCGCCTTCGTGGTCTTTTTGTCTGACCGTTAGTTTGTCCATCTACGACGTGCCTCGACCCTACGGTCAGATACAGACGAAAGACAGAGAGGCAGAGGTAAAAGGGAGGGCCAGGTGGTGCGGCCCGCGCTGATGCGATGATGTGATCGCGCCATATGCTGCGCCCTCTAGGGGGCTCAGCCATATACGCGCCTACTAATTAATTCCCAGACCTTTGTTCTAACAGACACTATCGCTCAAATTACCCCCAGAAACCTTTGCTTTGCTGCGGCGCCAGGAACCAGTCCAAGGGATGCGTAATCTTCGTTGGCCCGTGACGAAAAAAAAAAAAAAAAACAGCACGTGTAAACATCGCATACAAATATTTTTTATTTAAAAATTCTCGTGCGTAAAGATTCTTCGAAGTAAATTCTTCGGTACTACTTGCAAACGTACGTGAAAGACAGAACGAGACGACGTAACGTGACAGACGTTATCTCGCCGTTTCTCACTTCGCGCTTCACTTTTGTGGCTTCTAAACCCAAGCGGGATCATTTCCACCTTGTCTTTACACACTTAACACAACTGTCCGCCTTCTTAAGACGCTTTACGACTTATAGGGTTGCCCGAGCGGCGGTCAAGATGCGACAATGAGACCCGTTTCTCGGACGAGGACAAATCACGTCACAGGGCAAACAAAGCGCCGAGCTGTTTGCCGAGCCCTGACTCTGCACACAGTACGAGAGCCTGCATAATAATTCTACAACGTCGTATAGCCGCAATACGACGATTACACACGTGTCCGCGCGCGCGCGCGACCACGCGACACCGACGACAATTAAGCAATTCTAAACTGCTCCGACTCACTCGCGCACTCAGGCAATAATAGCGGACCTGATTATAACCGATGATTATGGCGTCTCCTAACGACGTCGCTCGTACAGTCCAGGGTCAAACGTAGGAAAACGTATATACAGAAATATAAATACCTCCGTTTTTGCAACGAGTCGATAAGGAGGGTAGAAAAGGGGGGTGGACTGGCTGGCTGCGTCCGCAAGGCAGGTAACCGCAAGGGTGGCTCGAAGTACGGAGAGAGCTGCAGTGCCAGCCCGTGTAACCGACACCAGTCATTCGCCTCCCCCATTTCACCACCATGTTGTGCCACTTGTGCCCCCTGCCACACTCTCTGTCCCTTTTTCCCCACCCCTTCTACTGCTAACTTTCCCTTGCCGATGTCGTGTCTGCCTCCCTTCTCTGTTTCTCCGTTTCTCACTTCCTCCTTTGCCCGCTCTCTGCGAAGTTGCCGCGAGGCAAACTGTAAACGATATGTTGGCGCGTTTCCTATTCCACATTTAATTCCGATCGCCGGATAATTTGTCCCCGCCCGTGAGAACCGAGCGGGAGATTATCCCCGCGCGATCGCGCCAATGGGGTGCGGCTAATCCGCTCGCGTATACGATTGCTTTTGCGGAGAGGGAAGGTTATCGAAGAATACGCCGCGGATACGATGTGATACGGTGAGACGCGGCGCAAAGTGTTCCGCAAATAAAAGGATTATATAATGTATTTCGATGACTGAACAGAGATACTTATTTCGCGGAATAAATTATGGATTCCGTTCGTACGCGTATATCGTTTCTTAATGAGATGCAATCTTCTCGATCTCTCGAATAATTATTTCGCAATCGACAATTATAAAAAAAAAAATTCGATACCGCTGGCGGTCAGCTGCGCGCTAATAATTCCTGATTGTTGCTAAGTCGAAATTCCCGCAATCAAGATCCAACGTCCGGGGAAATAATTTCGCGATTCCGGACAGTGTCAGGATTAATTGGAACGACATTCGCCCGCTGTGCGACAACGATATTACGGTGGCGAGATAACGGAGTCGAGTTTGATTCATTCGGCAAAAGAGGCGTCGCGTCTAAGAGGAGACTGTCTCTCTTCATATTTCGTGAAATATCAGGAAAAAGTTCTGTAGATGTCGCGACGTTTTAAAATAAAGTTTGTTTAAAACAAAACTTCAGAATCACGATTAACGTTGCAATCGACGACGCCGTGTCTCTCTCTCTCTCTCTCTCTCTCTCTCTCTCTCTCTCTCTCTCTCTTGTTGAGAACATTATGAGTTTTCGAGAGAGCGCGAAAGACAATAATCTCGATTCTTCGCGCGCAATGTGCCGACATCAATCTCGGGACGTCCGGCGGGACGGAACTTTTTAATCGCTCGTCATGAGAGCCGTCGTCCGATTATTTAAAGGAAGGGCCGCTTTTGTGACGCCCGACGGTCCCACTGACTAATAACGCCATCGATCAACCGGTGACTTCACACGGCGCATTTAATGCGCCGTGATGCCGTCATGATACGCGTACTTTGAATTAGTTCCACGACGATCAGAGGTCACGGACGTGTGCGCGGGTTTTTGTGTTCGTATGTATGCGTACATACATATACACATATGTATATATAACGCGCGCGGATCTCTTTTCTGGATCGGATTCTTCGCTCTCCGGCCCGACGTAATTGGGCCACTCGGCGCGCCCGATAAACGTTCGCGGAATTTTTTCAGATCGGTTCCACGACGGGCCGGAGAAACGAGCCGAGAAATCAAGTCCTTAAGTAGCACCGACCGTGCATTATTCTCGGACCGAAAAAATGTGTTGCCGCGCGTTACTTATCTCGAGAGAGAGAAGAGAGAGAGAGAGAGAGAGAAAGAGCGTTAACGTACAAAACCACGCCCGAAATAATGCGAGTTTGGGAAAAGAGCGCATATTTAAAAAAAAAAAAAAAAAAGGAAAACCTCTCATTATCGTTAATATATTATTGCAAACTGTGTGTGTGTGTGTGTGTGTGTGTGTCGAAATCTAAGAACAATTTTTTCCAGCAACAGGTTTTTTGTTTTGTGCTGTAACGGCATACTTTCTGCAAAGATCGAGAGACTGTGAAACTCTCGACGTGCAACCGTTTGGATTTCCAAGAAAACGCAAAAGTCTGCAAGCGTTGCGCAATAATAATAGCGAAATCGTCACTTCCTGCTTGTAGTCGAACAACAATGAAAGGAAAACTGTCGGCGCGACGATAAAACCTCACACACACACACACACTTCCGCGCGAATTATTATTATTTCTTTTTTTTTTTCTCATACGCGCATCGTATAGTAGTACTATACACACATTTACGCGCGCTTTTCTGAGCGTTTCAAACGTGGCGTTTCTCGGATATTGCGCACAATACAATACGCGCGCTTTCACCAGTCATTACTATTATGAAATGCACAAGCGCAGTTCGTCCCTGGTTATTAAAAAGTTCGGTTACATCAACCGGCAATTAAACGAATTATTGTAGGCGGCAATGGAACTGGCAAGTTGTGAATGTAGAGACACGCTCTCGGCCTATATATCTAGTACAAATGCGGTTTTATTCAACTTCCTCTCTCGCGATCGCTTGATTACAGACTACTAATCGCATACAAAATAAAATAAAATAAAAAAAATAAAACAACGAAATAAAAATTCAAAGATTATTCGTCGTACTTTGTAGTTCTTTCTAAGTTTCGCAATTTTATTAAAAAAAAATAATAATGAGGAGTGACTAATTCCGTAGTGATTAATTCAATTTAAATGTATTTAATTTTACGGCATAATTGAAAAGTAATAATTGCCGAGAGATGTCGTATTATTATCATAAGCGTGCAAATACAATATTCCTTGATATGTCACGCCGAATCGAGCTCCGCGTCACACGTCTCGGTAATCTCGGAATCGACGTGAACTCGCGAGGCGTCGCGATGACTGCGATTCAAAGTTCGCGGCATTCCTTTTACACACGAGGCGAATGTTTGAACGCTCTCGGGGTTTTATGCATGACACGCGACGAGCGTGCTCGTTCAGTCGGTCAGAAGTCCAAAGAAACCACGCGCTTTTGTTATCCAAAGATATCGCGCGCGCGGTCCTCCCCCCCCTCCCCCAACGTGTTACGTCCGCGACGATAAGTCTTGAGAATCGCGAAATAATAATGGCGACTAATGGACAAATCGATAAGCCATCGCGGTCGACGAATCTGAGTAGATTACGAGTGGCCTGCGAAGGCGTCTGACGAATCACTGCGAACAATCACTGCGTGGTGCTTCATATTTTATCGCGGATAGTCCACGTGTTTCCGGCAGAACGTACGATTTGATCTCGCACAAGTCCGGTATACTATCGAATCGACATCTTTTTTTTTTTTATATATATCAAGTTTCCTCTCTTTCTTCGGTATTTCATTATTAAAAAGAGAAGAACAAAAAAAAATAAAATAAAATAAAAAATGCAGACATTTACTTCCCCCCGTTTTTTCGAAATGTGTCGACCAAGAGCGCGATGATCGGTTTTCGCGCGCGCGTTTCGGACGCTCTTGTTTGCGGGATTATCAGATAGCATCGAAGGGGGCGCAGAGCGCGCGGGGGGTGAAAAGCTAAACGAGCGGGCACATGCAAAGGTGTCTTGTTCACTGGGTCAGGAGTGGCAAGAAACCTTCCGGGTTTCCAGCTGATCGCGGGCATAGCGTGGCGTGGCGTGTCGGCTGGCGTGATGCGTGTGCGGTATCCGCGCGCTCGCGCACGCCGTGAAGAAGAGGGAGAGGTTCTCGGGGCAAGTTGCGGGGTCTTCGCGCGCACGGATATCGTGAATCCGGGTGTCGTGTCCCTCGCGACGTCCGTGCGGATACCACCTTTGGAGGTGCCGTGCGTGCAGGTATATATACCTTCTCTCTCTCTCTCTCTCTCTCTCTTCCGCGCGTTGCATCCTCGTACACGCACCGCGTGTACACGGCGAAGTGCGCGCGATCGCTTTCGCGTGCTGAACGTTCGAGCTATGAACGTTACATCCGGCGCGGAAGAATCACGATCCGTCCAAGAGAGTCCGGACGACAAGCGCCTCCAAGTCGGGGGAGGCGTATCGCTTGACGGTCGGCTAGCATGACGTGACACGTGCTAGTTAAACCATCAATGGCCGATTTGGGTAATCGATACAGCGCTAAATTTGGGAAATAAAACCGTGCTTTCGCGCGCGCGTTCTAAAAATAAATTTCCAGTAGAAACTGTATACGGATCGAATTTTATTTGGAAGAGAAATGTGTCTACAAATTATTGTGTGTCGTGACTGTGAATTGTTAATGTTCAATTAAACTAGTGCGAAAACGAAATTCGATGGGGGAGAGGGAGAGACCTTTATCTCGCGTCAAACAATCATTTCCTCCCTCGTGTAGATAAAACCAACAAGATACAGTAATCTATTACGAGATAAGAGCCCACTCGTGAGAAAACGTTAAAATTGGCGGAAAAAAAAAAATATCAGGTTCGTTTAATTAAAATTTCTCGATCGATCTATCGCGATCTATCTATCTTTTCAAGCTTATCCGAAAATCTATCCCTCTGCAATTTCCCGCGTGTTCTTTCCGAACGGATGATGATTGTTATCCCGGAGGAGCGTGTGCGATTTGAATTATAAATCTCGATGAAATTAAGACGGCCTCATTTCGCGATGCATAAAGCACGTAATTGCCCCTCCCTCCTCCCTCGACGACGGCGGGACGACCGTGATCGGCCCAAGTTTGTTTTCTCTCTCTTTCTCCCGGAGTCCACTCGCAGATGTGTGTGTGCGCACCGCCGCCGCCACCGCCGCCTGGAAAAACGTAAATCCTGATTCGGTCGGGACGAACGGCACGCCGCTTCCTTCTAGCTCTCGGCCTTTATCGCGTAAAACGCTTAAGTTATTTACTATCACGCTGCAACATCGAGCGCAATTAAGCGGCCGGGCGAAATTCGAGGAGAAGGATAATTCTTGCGAAGTAGATTTAAATATTAAAGAGAAAAGTGTCAAGCTGTATATAAAACACACGCGCGAAAAACGAGACATTTCGGTTGCGATTGTTTCGCGCAACCGTTTTAGAACAATGTTCTTTCGCGATCGCAAGAAAGAATGAAAACCACGTCTACGACCGAGACACATTCGACAATAATTAGTCGAAGACATATCCCTCCCAGTCTGTCCTTGTAGATGGAAAAGAAATGATAACACACCCCGGAGTGATTTGTGTATCGCGGTGGATTATCAATAAACGCGTTTCTGTGATGTTTAATTTCTGGCTAATATACCCAGCGCGGTAAAACACTCTCTCGCTATACGTAACGCTATATATGCGTATAAATATACGCTGAGGAATTAGAAGGTCGTCCGTAAAGTATGTTACGATACCATCGCGAGAGAGAACGATATTTATATCGGGACGATACTGTCTCGGATTACAGAGAGCGCGAGAGTTACGGGACTAAGTGGGCATCACACACGTTGGCAACGGGTGATGCCGACGGCCATGTGCGATTTCGGTTTCGGACATAAATGTTTCCGCGAGCGCTCGTAATCGCGAAAGAAAAAGTTACGATTTCACGCTCGTAAACCCTCTCATCTCTTTCGCGTCGTATATGTGTATATACCACACTCCGCATCGCGAGGAAGGATTATTTACAAACGGTAAAGGTCCGCTGACTCCTCACAATAAAAAATCAAATTGGACCCGCGGTATAATTGGTCGACAATGCGATGCGCGCAGTTAAGAGAAATGTACATTTTTTCTTCTTTTGTGCCCTGAAGAAGAAATGCTCTCCAGAGAAGTCGCGAGAACACTTCCGGTGTGTCGACGTAAGGAAATTGCAGCGCCGGACTTGATACGCCGGATGAGATTCAGCTATTGTGAATCTACAGAGAGAGACGGCCGCGCGCTATCGTTTTTCACAATCTTTCGCGCATACATTAATTTCCTCGTTTAACGCTCGCGCTCCTCTACGCTATTCCGCGCAATTAAAATTAATGATCGCGAGAAGCCTCTTCTGGGCAGAAACAATTACGGTCGGCGCCGTATATACGCGCGCGTCGAACGTTTCCGTAACGAGACATTTGCGTTACCGATGTTGTACAGGTAAATGTGTGCGGACGCGCACAAACCGCGCACGCCCTCCGCACTTGAGCGCCTCGACAAAGAGATGGGTTCGAAGTTTTCAAGCGGGAAGAAGCGCTCGCGAACGCTCTCGTTACCGAGTGTTCTCTCGTAAACGAAATTCGTAACGAGAAAGAGCTTCGAAACCGGCTTTGCGATTCCCGTCGTCGCGATGAAAAGGCGGATGGAAAAGATCATCGCAAATGAATGCGCGCTCGCTGCTGATAATAATTACTAGTTGTTATTACACTCCAATTTGCGTCTATCGGTTACGGGCGCGCGTCGATCGCAATTACCGGGAGCACGCCCGATTCATATTCATATGTACGCGCGGAATTATTTATGTGCCGCTAACTGATATTTTATTTATACATGCTACAGTCGCCGCGATAAAATTATAATTCTTCTTCTACAATAGAGACATTAATTTTTTTACATCATTTCTTAAAAAAAAAAAATTATTTGACATGAAAAATTGTTTTTTCAATAGACACAAAGGTTTATTTAGGTTGTCAATCCTCAAACAAATTCCGATTGCGTTAATTGGGTTTTTTTTTTTTTTTTATTACTTTGACACTCTTGTTTGATCATTTGATACACTCGGTACGAAGAGGCAAAGAAGAAATTAGCGATTTCCTAAGAAAGATATCCCCCGTTAGTTGTTAGCATGAGCTGCCAGCCAGTTCGGATAGCGATCTTCTCGGCCGCGAGCTCAGCGACCATGAGTGTGGACTGAATATTTTTCATATGAAAATCGAGGTGGAAACGCGTATTTCAGAGCGAGGGCGAAATTTTTTCCTCGCACGCACATTATTTCCTCATACGCATTTGTAAATATTTACAAAGACGAGATTTAAAGCGAAACCAACAAACTAGCGCGATTATGATTTCGCGCTCCGGCCATCACTATAGAAAAGTTACTCGGCGCGACAAACATGCAAACACACGGTCCGTTCGATCCCTGATGCGGGGATAAGTCAGACACGACGTAATTTACTTGTGATGGCTCGTATCGAGACTCGCGATATAGCCCCGATCGCTCCGCGTTACGTTGTGATTACGGCTGTTGCCGACGTGAACGCGCCCGATATGAAAGGAACGAGCGACGCGCTGAATAACTCGTCATTAAAAAACCGTCGACGTCATTCCTCTCGAGTAATCAGAGCTGTCAAGCGACGTCCAGAAAAATTCGATGTAAACAATATGTCAAACAGTTTGAAAAAAAAAAAAAAAAATGCGCCCGAGTAATTAAAAGCGCTTTTTTACAGACGCACATTAACCTTCTCCCTCATGATAAAGTATAAATTAAAAATTATAATAATTAATGACGGGATTACTTTCTTCAGTTGTTTTATATCTTTTGCAACGCAATTACGCGCAAATTTTTCTGCAAATTTACGAGCACACTTGGCTTATCTTCAGAACTGAAGATTTTTATTATTACTGATGTGAAATATACAGCGCCGACAATAAGAGCATGTAATCCTGTTCGAGGCTGCATAGACGCGCGTCCGATCCGATGCAACCGACTGACAGATGCGGTGCAACGAGTGCAACGAATTGTCCATTCACCTGTCGGACACGTGGAGAAAGAGAGAGAGAGAGAGAGAGAGAGAGAGAGAGAGAGTGCGTCGAAAAGCTGAATTTACGTCTTAATTAACGTTAAGCAGATTGCGATCGCCTTCATGCAACTCAAACAACCGCGACGCATTTCTTTCTGCCTCACGAGAGAAATGCGTTTCGAGGGACGGACGCGAGAATTCGTTCGCGAGAAAGACGAACAGCCGAGGCGTTTACGTGAAAAACGCTTCCAATTAAAATAAAAATACAAGAAGATTATGTAGCGAGAATTTAGCGCGTGAGTATTTTGCGCTCCGCACGCAGTATTTGAGTCTTTCCGCCGAGTTTATTAATGCAATGTATACGTGGCTAAAAATGTCAGTACACGTTCGAGTCGTAACATCCGAGTGAATTTACGATTATTGTAAATCATCGCGAGATAAGAATTATTACTCTCGCTGTGTAACACACACTTTAGAATCGTGCAAATACATAGCTTTGAGCGGAAAGAAAAAAACAATTTTTCGACTCTCGCAAGTTTGGAACATCGCAGAAACGCGAAACAGATCGCATCGGTCGATTGGCATAAAACGCCGAAGTAAAAATACAAAATGCGTCAATTACGAGGAAAAACGCGTGTGTGCGTTAGATCGCGAGAAAAGAGAGACACGAGGAAAACGAGATGGCGGGGTTATGGGTAAAAAGAGAGAGAGAGAGAGAGAGAGAGAGAGAGAGAGAGAGAGGATTATTCTTAATTAAAATGATTGCCGACATTACGGTTAAACTCTCGCAATTATGATCCCCTTCCTTCCATAAAAGCGTTACTTGATGCCTGTTTGGTGTTCGTTGTATTTTCAGCTAATAACAGTCTTACGCTCCGCGCCATTCTTATCGAAGTTCATCATCCCGCGACGGCAGGACGCCGATACGAGTGCGCCGCCAGTGCGTTGTGACGGGCATCGCCGGCTAATTTCAATAAACTCGATTCGCCTCGACGTGAAAAATGCGTCTTTCTTCTTTCTCGTTTTTTTTTTTTTTTTTTTTTTTTTTTCGCGCGACGACTATGTCGGCGCGACGAGGCGGAAGAAAAAAAGAAAGAAAAAGCGACGCGACTAAGCACTCGACTCCGCGACTCCGGCACTTGACCGGACGCGGAGAACGCGGGGGGGACCCGGAGACAGGTGCAAGAGCATCGCCGTCGCGAAAAGTGACCACGCCGGTTTACACGGCAATCGATTTTCCTACCACCTTTGATGATTCCGTTCGATTGCGCGCGGACTGACACTCGAACCGGTGATGTATACACGGGCGGCTTGAGGAGAGCCCGTAACCTGTCCGCGGCCCGTTTCGTTTCGTCGCACTTCGAACACATATACGGGAGGGAGAAAAAAAGAGGAAGAGAGAGACACACACACACAGAGAGAGAGAGAGCTCTCCGAGCCGGTCTCCCGAGCCCACCATCTGCGGCGGCTTTGCGAACACGCCGCTGTACAAACAGGTACTAAGAACGATTGGCAATCGAAGGAAAAGAGTGGGGAAGAGAGCAGGTGAAAAGCATTTCAAAATTTCTTTTTCTTTCCCTCATTTTATCCCGTATGAAAAATCCCTTGTCTTATCCGTTTTTCTTCGCTCTAACAGGAGGACTGAATAGCGGATGCTGGCACCCGTGCCAATTAAATCTGTGCGCGTATTAATTAATAATACGCGCGGCATTTTTGCACGTGTACAAAATTATAAAACATATAGTTGGAAAATAAAAATTCGAACACGCAATATGATACACACGCGTACAAAATTAACCAGAAGGAGTGTGCGATTCCAACCGACAATGAGTAATCAATTTGTCCGGCACGGCGGTGCCGGAATCGGAATGTAAATCGGTTTCAAAGGTAAAAAAAAACTCGCGTTTCAAAAGAATATGGTAATCCGGAGAGTCTAAGAATAACTAATTTCTGACAAAGAGTACGAGGCGGAGTAGCGGCATAGAAAAGTCCAAGCACGAGGAAGTGAGTTAATAATGAATCAGATAAGCCGATTCATCCTTTCAGTTCCATTCATTCGCCATTATTACAATACAACCGACTTCATTCTTCTGCATAAGAGAGCGCAAGAACTCTCGCTCGCTCGAAAATGATAGTGCATTTTAGAAGGCGGGCGCGCGCGCGCGCGCAAATACATACACACACGCACACACGCGCTATCGATCGAGAATGTGACAGATCTCGCGGCAAGGTAAGGTTAATAATATAATTAACGCAAGTCGCTCTTTGTCCCTCCCTCTTTCGCGGTCATCTGCATATCGACAATCGTCAAACGTTATTATCGTCACGATTACCATCCGATAACTCCGCCGTTCGTTCCTGCCCGTGCGTCGTCGTCTCGTCACGCAGCCACGAAGAAAGGTGTCGAGCGTCAAAAAACGACCGGTTTTCTCGAGCGTCGCCGATCGTCCGATCTTCGTTTCGCATCGAAGCGAGAGCCCGTATAGGCTGGCAGATTCGCCGTGCAAAGTCGATATTCGGCGCAGTCTAATTGCCGCGTTTTTAATAATGACGTTAATGAGCGATGCGTATCGCGTGTCCGGTGGCGCACAAGGCCCCGTTCCAACCTGGCGCGTTGCCGATCCGATTAAAGGCAAATCGGATCTCTCTCTTTCTCAGTCTCTGTGAACTTGTCCCCGATACCGATATGCCGATACCGATCGTCGCGCACGCGTATACGGTATTCTCGTTTATATAAGGCAAAGGGGATGAAAAAAAAAGTGCACACGAGGCTCCGCTGCATCGCGTGTTTCCGTCATTTTATCGGGAAGGGCGTGATGCCTTCTCTCTTCACGTGACACGTTCCGCGTCCGCTTCCGAACCTGGCAGATGTCTCAACGTACTTTTTCACCGTCTTTCTCTCTCTCTTCCTTGGCGAAATGCTGCGAAAACGATAAGCGAATCGGTGACGATGACGACGTTCGTTAATTCGAGATCGTCGATTAATCACTCGATATTCGGATCTGCGGATTATTTTCGAATTTCCCGTTTCGATTCGAGATTTAAAAGAAATTTGCATTCTCTCGGAAAATAATTAATTTGTTTGCGAAATTGAAATTTGCGGAAAATCCGGATTTCCCACACACGGAAAAATTTCCATAACGATAAGAATCTTTAATCTCGCTTATCAACACACGCAACGCGAGAGCGGTACTTTAATAAATTGTTCTGGAAACGAGATCATATTCGTAGAATTTTATCGTCCGATAGATATCAGTTCGAGATATAAGTCCGATGCAAACAAATTCGCCTCATTATCATTTTTAATATTAATTGACTTAAACTTCAGGAAAGGATATTTTTCATATCTCCCGGCGAGATAACGAGGTAGTTAATTACCAACTTCCACTAACAGCTTCGCGAATGCTAAACCGATGAAACGCGGGAGAGTAAATGCGACATTTATTTGTTTCCGATCGACGCGATACGAATGTTGAAAATTTACATTGCAATCGCGATCTGCAAGCTAAGCAGCTTGAATCCAAGGTCGCGTAATTTTTATTATTCTACCACACGTGTCGAAATGTTGAGATATATAGCAAAATTAATTGAAGTAATTTAAGAGCGAGCGCATATGCGCTTAACAAACTCTGGCTCGCGAATTACTTCTCTAATTAATTCCCGAAATAATTTCTTCATTCGTCATTCCAATTTTTCGACACTCGCGACATAAATATCGATAAAAAAATAATATTGCTTCTCTCGACGGCGACTCGCTCGTAATTTTACATCGAATCGAGAGGCGTCTCTCGCGAGTAGCAAAAATTAACGCGCGCAAATCCTTCGAGAAGACGAGATTGGACCGGCGGATATACATGTAAGTTCCTTCAAATGGACTGCCATTACTCGTCCAGTTAACAAACTCGCGAAGGATACGCGCGAAGGATCCGCGATTGCCGATGGCTATCGATGCAAACGAGAGCCGCGACTCCGATCTAGAATGGAATCATTTTTCAAGCGGCCGACGCGGAGAAAGAGAGACAACAACAAGACAAGAGGAAGGCAGGACAAGAGGGGACACTCTGACGACTCTATAAAACGACGTTGCTCGGCATTGTCCCGACGAAATCATGAAAGCCTGCCGCGCATCGCGATAATCACGTGAAAAATGAACTTCGCCGAAGAGATAATCGGCAAAATTAAATAATCGCTTTGGACAGGCAGTCTGCCATTTCGATCGATCTCCTTTGACTCTTTCGCTCCCTACCACGCGTGACACGCAATAATGCAAATTCGATCGAAGAGATTAAATCGCAGAAATTTTTTAATTCGAAAGTTGTTTGTAGTTTTTTTTTTTTTTTTATTATCTTCTATATTCATTTTTTATATTCGCGTGAAAGAAGAGCTACCTATTGCTAAAAACTATTTGAAACTATTCAAAAACTATTCAAAAACTATTTGAAACTATTTGAAACAGAGCGGAAGAAACGTAGGGAAAGCAAATATTGTTACACTGGTCGCGCGCGGATAAAGATGAAAACGTTAGAACGAAACATTAATAACGTCATACGACTAATTACTCACTAGGCCGAGCGCATCAAATACTCATTACACAATTCGTTATCCTCAGACGTCTTAATCAAACCGACGTGCCACACATGAACACGACGTGGTGGCAATATGTGCGCGATATATCAGCCTGTAAGAATGTCCGCAAGTCATTCACGAGCAAACACGTCGCAATTGAACGCGATGGGAAATTATTCACAAATTTTTTTTTTTTTTTAAACTAAAACCAAGCTATTCAGTTTTTACTTTACAAACGTACGTCACATTATAATTTCTCTCTTCGCCGCAAATGAATTTTATTCATTACAAAACTCAAGTGCTACGTTCTGACAAATTAATTCTTATCATATAATTATTAATTACATTAATTGCAAGACAGTTTTATCGAGTTAGATCATTTCGTTGAAAAGACAGTTGGTTAATCACAAGCCGCGGTTCGCATCGGTTATAGTCATCGATTTTAACAAACCGCCGCAGGCGCAAACAGCAAGAGAGAGAGAGAGAGAGAGAGGAGAGACTATATAGGTGTACAGCGCCGAAAAAGAGGCACGCGCGTTCTCTCTAAACGATCCGATCGCTCTGTACGATCGATGTTCGCGCGCATTCACATAAGTAGACACGCCTATGCTAATATATCAAACACACGTGTAAATGTATATCATAAACGTCCGGGAGAGATGCGTAAGTACGCGATGGAGAGATACAGCCGGGCGATACGCTTACCATCTCGTTATTACACCTTATTTGCATTTTCCATTTCGTCCCCGCAGCTGGCTGAGAGAGCGAGAACGAGAGAGACAACGGAAGGAGGCAAAGAGAGATGAAGAGGGAGAAGAGAGCGAGAGAGAAACAAAGAAAAATCAACGAGACGAATCTGTTGATCGAAAACCGGAAGAGCGCGATACAAGTTCTTTTTATACATATATTTATATAAAACCTCTTGCATATGCGTTGAAAAAAGAGAAACATTTTTTTAAAAGACGCAATTTAAAATTCGTTACACGTTGCACTTGTTAGATATAAAGCGCTTAATCATCACTTTATCGTAAAACAGTCCTGTGTCTTTTTTTTTTCATGTATGTATCTCTTTGCAGATCGCAAGCGCAAAGCGTCCTAATTAAGAAGAAATATATAATATCGCGAAAACACTGTTACATTGTGTGTTTCTAAATAAACTAAGAGACTTTTCCGTCTCGCTTTTACTTTAACGAAAGCATCACACCGTGCAGTGTTTCTCTCCACTCTCGCTTCGCGTCGTGTTCGCATATGTTTCTCCAATCACGGCGATACCAAAAGAATCTCGGCCTCGATCTATAGTAAAAATCGTCAATGAAAAATTTCTTCGTGGCTGCGTAATTGCGGGACAACACCTACGCGCTGTTGTCTCTCATTCGGTTACGGTTCCGAAAGTTGTTAAAAATTCTCGCGCGATTGATAACGCGTCTCTCGTACGTGTAAATCTCTTTTCCGCTAATTACCGACGATAAGGACGTCGTAAATCATCGAAATAATTGACCACGACCGAGTCACGACATTCCGTGTGCGCGATTCTATTTACGTGTACGTACCTTTTTAACGCCTGTCCGCGCGCGTGCACGGAAGGACTTCACACGACGTCGTTAACTTCTCAAACGCGCGAAAACCGATCCGGAAAAATCCGTCGTATTATCCTGAGAGCAGCGACGCTTAGTCACGCTTAATCGACTATCAAGCGCGAATAAACCCCGCGCCGCCGCCGGTCTCATCAATCTTTTTCATTCGCGCTGTTTTATTTTGCGAGTGTCCGCGAGAAGGAGTCCGCGAGAGATCGCACACGAAGAACGCGCACGCGAGCAAAAAGTCCAACTCTTCGAGATCAAACAAGTCGGTCACAAAAACGGAGTTTTCTCTCCAAAAAGAAAAATTACGTTTTCCGCGGAATTTTACTCCAAGAAGGACGGACGCGTGAAAATCATCGCGACGGAAATTGCGCAACTTGGGGACGCAACGGAATCGCAAGGAGTGAGACGACGTGCAGTCGTCCTATACCAATAATAAGACTAAGCGGCGCAGGTTAATTGCCGAGATTCGTGCGAGCGAAATCTCCGCGAGAGTAGGTAGCGCGGAGTGTGAAGAAGGAGAACGTGTGAGAAAGGCGAGAGAGGCGTAGCCTCCGGGATAGATCTGCTATCTCGAAGACCCGGAGAAGACCCGAGCGAGCGCAGGGACACAACCGTCTCTTCACACACCGTCTCCTCAACGATCCGGCGAAGACAACTCCGGGCCCCGCGGACTTCACCTCCTCCCTTTCTTCGTCTTCTTTTTCTTCTTCTTCTTTCTTCTCTTTTCTCATCATCTTCTTTCGTTCGGTTCTTTCCTCGAGGCGAGGGAGGCACCACGTGCCTACTTGAAAAATCAGCGCGGTTACCGAGGACCCTAATTAATTTACATAGCGCGCCAAGAGAGAAAGAAGGAGCGGAAAGAGAAAGGAGGACAGATTCCGCACTACCCGTGTTACTCGGATTAATGTTGCCGATCGTACCCGGAGCTGTTAATCTTGTTAACGGCCGCAACGCTCGGCGAGGCGCGAATGAAGCTTTTTTAATCGGCGCCCGTATACCGCGCTTCTGCGCAACGGAAGTCGTTGGCGTTGTCTCGATAAGTTTCCGGAAATCGGACGCCGCGATCAACACTCCCGGTTGAACGACCGGGAGTGTGAAACAACGACTTAAATAAAACTTATAAAAAAAAAAAATCTATTATTTCTCATCTCTCTACTATAAATAAAATGTTTCTAACAATTTTTGACGAGAAATTGTCTGGACTTGTGTCAAAGATCTCGCAGAAAAATACAGAAAAAAGGAAACTGGGGAGGTAAAGTGGATGCAGAAACTCCTTAGATATCAGGACAGATTGGAGCGACACTCTGGTCTTTGGCAGAGATCTGAGCTCTGACAATGAATACCTATTAAAACGGTGTGAACAATGCGCTGCTGCATCTCTCGCGCGCGCGAGTCTCACCCCCTCGATATCGCGACCAACATAGCAAACGCAGCAGCAGCAGCAGCAGCAACAAAAGCACCAAGTATAAGCAGCCCGTGCGGCAACCGCGCGCGCGGTGATATACTGCGAGATCCGCGATATCGTGCGAAGGCAGAGCAGCAGCAATACACAAATAGACCCTGGCAACACGCGGAGAGGAGAGATTTCCTCCTCCGCGCGTTCAATCCGGATTCGTGCCCGTTGCATTACCTTGCATACGCTATTGCCGCCCTTCCTGCAGATCTGCCATCTCTCTCGCTCCCTGAGTTCCCGAGGCTCTTCAGGATCGACCGTTCCCGACTCCGCGACCCATCGACCGAGCCGCGTGATGCCCACCTCTTCCGCTAATGGACTCCTTCCCACCCGTTTCCTGTACGTTTTTAGCGCGATAGTCGTTACGTTTGATTACATCCGACGCGACGATCAGGAGAGCAATATATTCTTTCGAAATGATCGAAAATGTGAAAAAGAAAAACAAATTAAGACGCTCTTGTAGCAGAGAGAGAAATTAGTTGCAATATTTTTTTTTCAAACTTTGAATACTTTTTAAATAAAGAAAACGAGGCAGATTCTATCTCTTACGTCTATTCTCGCGTAAAAATCAATGAGCTCGATTTCGCTTGCTTGGCGCAAGAGTCACTTTGCTCGTCGCGAGATTGGAAACAAGGGACGAAAGCAGGGGGTTTAATGGCGGAGCGAGAAAGAAGACGAACGTGTCTACCCGTTATTTCGCGGCGATTCTTCGATTGGCCTCACCTGATTGCGATTGCAGATGAGATTGCACACCCGCGGCGCAGAGAGAAAGAGAGAGAGGCGCGTTCTATCGCTCAAGTTGCATAATTTCTGCGCCCGAACGTGCATTAAATACTCGCCGGAACAAATCAGTTCGCTTTTTGTTTTCGAAACAAAAGTTTGTTTACCTCGGTATCGCGCGTTCGACCGTTAAGGTCGTTTGTTTTTGTTTTTCATCGTTTCTCGTTATACGCGAACGAAATCTCGCTATTTTCTACTGATTCATTTCAATCACAATGCGCGAAATACTTTGGATATTAAGCTATCAGTCCGGAAGATCACGTGCGGAAGAATCACGGGCGAATCTATGGACCGCGCGCGCCCCTATTGTTTTCGGGTCTCATTGTTTCGAAGAACGTAACGAGTATCTCGCGTGCTGACGAAAGGTCGGTTACGACCGGGCTTTCGATACATTTCTCATAGAGTTTTCTGTGTATTTCAATTATTATTATAATGACGAATCAGCGCGATTCGCGTTGTGAGGATTGAAGCGAAACGAATTTTCGAAAGTTCGTTGCAGCGAACGCAACAAACAAATATCTGTCGAAGAAAAAAACCAACCTTGTTACTTACCTTGAAAGTAGCTCTTGGTGCGGAGGTAGCTTACGCTGAGTCTGAGGATGCTGAGTCGATCCAGCTTGCTGAGAATATTCTGCTCGAACGGAAGCAGAGACGCTAGCGTGTCCAGCTCGGCGTTCAATCGCTCCCGATGCCGCTTGCTCGGATTCGACTTCGTCACCCCGTCCTTCTGCGGCGGCTTCAAGCTGTAACAAAAAAAAAACAAGTATCACGTGCAAAACACGAACATAAACATTCTGACGCGGATATTTAAAACAAAAAGACAAGAAACTTAATTTAAAAATTATTTTAGCAATTTTTGCAGTAATTTACGAGTCGCGTAATCATCGCTTCCAGGATACATCCGCTAAAGATAAAATGCGTCAATCACCTGCGCGCGTCGGCAATCAACTATCTCACCAGTCCGTGGCGAGATACAAGTTCAATAACCATCAGGCTTTTGTTCCGAAGAACACGCGAGGAGTGGGGATTAACGTTTGATAATCAATTCGCGGCGGAACGGCGGCACATGGACCGTTACGTGTAGGCGCGGATTTACATTTTACTCTTCATTACCGGAATCAGCGTGCGCTTCTCGAATCGTTAACAACAGGCGGGCCGCATCCGCGCAGGATTTCGATAATTAAAAGTTGCCGGCGTGCCAGCCGAGCTGATTGACACCCTGCCGACACGTACGAGCCTCCATTCGGCCGATCCTTAAGTATCCTTAGGGCGAGGATACACATGCCAGGCTCGTAACTTGGAGTATTTACGTCGCCGGCGGGCCGTCCGATTCGGCGTAAAGTGTGCGAGTTATTTAGTAGTTATGACGGTGGTAATTGACAACTACAGCTACTAGCTGGTGGCCCGCCTAGCCGACATAGGCGTAAATATTCTTCATCGATGCGTTTGGAAAAGTTGTTGATATTTAAAACAAAAAAAAAAAAATAATTCGAACTCACTCTCTTTTAAGAACTTAAATTTTCATGAGATTTAAATTAGAAATTCTCTACTTTATACAGACATAAGCTAAAACATTTTTGATAAATTAAATGTCAATCAGATTGTGTTTGCGCGAAAAATAATTTTTTTTTTTTCAAACAATATATCGAACTCACAAAAACGTAGCGAGTAATATTAATTTTTCGAAGATATCGAAAAACTTTTAAAGCATGTTGTTATTATAAAAGTGCTACGCCACTGGTGAGAGAGAAGAGCTTACAAAATTAACATATAAACCTTGTTTTTAAGAGAGAGAGAGAGAGAGAGAGAGAGAGAGAGAAAAGAGACGGAAAGAAAAGAGAGAAATTCGTGTTGCTGTTTGCTTAATTAAAATCCTTACCGTTACTATATGGAAGCCATCGAGACGCATCATAACAGACAATATGACGCACAATCTCATCACGACGAAACGCTTATGAAATTAACATTGAAACTTAAAGGCGCAAGTTTCGAGAGAGGGAGAGAGGTATATTGAGAGAACAAACTTTACAAACAATTTTTACTTTGTTTTTCTGGTTAGTTTTATTTAGTTTGCAATTTTTTTTTTTTCAACCTCGAATCTTTGTTTCTCTTTTAATTGTACGATCTAATATTGACTGTCACTGTCGTTTAGTATATCGTAAATCTCATCCTTAACGACTTTCGCGGATTCTTTAGCGGCGCCACAGACTAGCGACCAACAGAATTAACATGCGGATTCAAAAATTTTACGCATCTGGCTGTTTGTTTAATTGAAATGCTCGCCATGGGAACAAGGTTTCCGAGTCGACGGGACGAGTACGGAATATCTCGCGGCCCGTCAAAGACACCGCTTCGCCAAGCGGCGGCCATTCCGCGCAGGCTATACTTAGGAATAATTATTATTCTTACGCGGTATACATATATTTAACGGCCTTTGGCTTGCGCTGCCCCCAGAAGAAACCGCCAAGGCTGCGCAAGAAAACGAGACGGACACGTCGGAACGGTTCGGACCAGTTCTCTTATCGCCGGGTTATTAAGGAAATAGTGTTAATGAGATGTCACACTGCGTCCGCCGTTCGCTAGAGAGATGTTTTGAGATGCCTCTCTCGTCCTTCGCGGTTTTTTACATCGCGAAATACATTTTTCTCTCGCGCAAAATGCAAACGGAGTAAATAAATGCGATACCAATCATTTGCACACATCAGATATTTTGTTTATAAAGTAATAAACTTTTTTTTTTCATTTTTTCCGAGAAAGAAAACAAAAGTTGTACGACAAAATACTAATGACATCAAAATATCCTTCCGTTGGTTCTTCATTCCGGATAATGGACTCGGTGTCGTTTGATATTAATTAATTTTCTTCCTGATGTGTGCGTCCGCACCCGCACACTACCCGACCACATTTGCGTTTTCCGAGAACGACGTTTATGTCGTCTTCAAACTCTCTACGTTATTTTTTTTTCTTTGTTCAACACCGAGATATTTATTTATTTATTTATTTTTTTTTTTTTTTGTGTTTTCGTCTTGATAATTTATCGAGCGTTACCGTTTCATTATATTAATTTCACGAAGCAGTAATATGGAAATTTAAACGAGCAGCACACTCGGCCAGTCTTGCATAACGCGAGAGGTACATACATATCAAAAGCGTCTATAGAAAATACGAGAACTCGTGCGCGACGCGTACACACAACACACAGTCCCGGTTATCAACAGCCCCTGTGCGTTCGTATATATGCGCGATTATAGTTACCTCGCAAGTACGAACGAGGACTCGATTCCGTCGTCGTTGATTGTAGATGTGTGTGTATTATTTTTTTCTCTTTCTCTCTCTCTCTCTGACAGATTAATGAAAAAATTATAGCTACGACGTACGTAACAACGCGGACGCGTCCCGTATAATCGTCCGAAGAATGCGCACGTTATTACTTAACTTTTTTTTTTTTTTTTTTTACCGCCGACAGAAGCAGTTTGCTCTAGTTTGAGAAACGTTGTGTAAAGCGATTGTGTTGCGTTTATCGCCACCCCTAAAGTACAATAAGAAACGGATTTGTGAACACTTCATCGCGAGTGTTTATTGATTTATTTCGAGCTCTCAAGTTCCACGATTTTTGGTTTGTCAGCCAGGCCAGGTGATAACGTGTCAAGTCCTCGCGCCCCTTTCGGTAATCCACACGCATAACACGTTATCGTGTGTGGCATTAGGCCACAGTTGCGTAGATGCGTATCGACTCCGCGAACCGTGACACTCTCGGTAACGCACTCGAAACACATACGTACATACGCGTAACTTGTGTACTTCAGACTCCGTTTAATGGCCGGCAATGTTGCTCCGATTGTTGAGGAAAGGTCTCCTGGCAATTTTCATCCCGGTGCACCGGTAATTTTCGACATAACGATTTTCCTAGAGAGGTTTCGCCGACTTTTCGCAGAAAATCGACTCGAATTTTCGATAAAATCAATCGCTCAGTCAACATCGGAATATTTTTGACGGGAAATTCAATTTTTGTTTCGTATATTGTTGAAAAATAAATTTTGCGAAAATGTTACACGAAATTGTAAATCAAAAATCTCACACAACACTTGTAAAATATATTCTTGTTGCAACAATGAAAAAAGTAAACCACAAAATTCGCGAAATGTATTTAGCAACCAAAGAACATAATTAACAAGTAATCTCACTTGATTAAGATATTAATATAAATTGGATGTGTATTCTCTCTCCTCTTTCTCTTTCTTTCTCTCTCTTTTCTCGGCTAATTTCGTAAGCGACTGACTGATTAGAATTAAATAACATGAGTTACAAGGTGGCGCGTTCAGACGGTCGGAAGCTCTCACCGCACGCCATCCTCGAATCCATCAGGCGGGTAAATCCCAGTCAAGGTTGCCTCGGTGCTCGCATTAAAGCCTGTTTTGTGCATTGCCATCCTCCTCGCGCGATCGCGAAAAGCGGATGATAAGTGGACAAAAACTGCCCGATGACTCGGGACTATGATGATCGGTCGATAGTTTACAAAAAACAATCTCGCGCGAGAAGAGTAAAAGAAAAAACAGTTTTTTCTTGAGATTTTTATCATTTTTACGTAAATTTTTTGACTGTCGAAATTCGATTAAAATCTCTCTGAGCAATATATAACACGTGAACAGTTACCACTTCTGCTTTTAGCTTCAGTTATTTCTTTTTATACTGTACTTGTTATCTTTTCACACCTAATTGTCTAAATTAAGTACTTATTTGCATCCAAGATGTTAGATACGCGAGAGTACAATATGATTAGCTTATACTTTCGCGTAACATACATTTTGCTGACGCTGTTGGACGTCAAGAAACACGGGGGATTGGTTGATGGAATAAAGCTCGGTGATGCGCAGGCGCCGCCGAGGGTGGGTCCACTATGGATTTTCGAGGGTAGATACAACACCGGCAGACCGAGTTCCGGGGTGGTAGACAGCATGGGGTAGCAATGGAAGCTTCCACCTCGGAAGGGATGGTCACCCTGATAGCTACCGCCGCGTACACGAGGGTGATATATACCGATTCTATGTGGAGAGGGGATGAAAAGAGAAAAGCTACCTGGGAGTGCTTGTCTTCGACCTTGGACCGATTCCTTCTCACGCGAGATAGGC
>QVOB01015864.1:0-13926 GCA_014839585.1 Pseudomyrmex concolor
TCTTGCCCCTTTTTATATTGTTTTTAGAATTAAAAACTTATAGACCGCGCTTAGTTTTTGAGATAATTGTAATTAAAATGTGCAGTTTTTCGAGAAACCGCCTCGCTTGCTCTCCAATCCCCGCGCCTATTCCGCGAATCAATGACGCGCTGTGTACATGTACACGTACTCCTAAATTGTGATTTTCGTATAGGTGTGTTTTACCGTACATATGCGCTGAATAATTCAAACGTCGAAAGATAAAAGTTTCAATTTTTACATACGAAAGAAGTTTGGTTTTTATCAAACGTATTATATTTTCAAATAAGCCAACGTTACTTTTTGTGGCGAGATATCCGAGAATAAAGCGAATACATATATTTAACGGTTCTTACTCGGAGCTATTTAAACGCGATATATACGCGCACAAAAAATCCCGCCGCGCGCGTTTTACCAAAAGCTCCGGTGTAATAAATAATTTATCGCAATCTCTGAGAAAATTTGAAAAAGAAACATTTTCGCATACACGTGTGTGTGTGTGTGTCTTTAAGTCTTCGTCTCGCGGAAAATTTATACAAAAATTTTGCGTTTACGCACAACAAAAAGGCAGAGTCGCCGCACGGTTGCGCATTATATCGCCGCGCCGCTATGTCGTGACTCCGCAACAAAGTTTATTCGGGCGCGAGTTATCGAGGTGTGTAAAATCACGTCGGGCGCACACGAGTATTCTACACACACACACACACACACGCACGCGCGTACATCTCCTCTCTTATATCTCATCTCCCTCTCGCCTCGTCTCGATATAAAAAAGTGTATTGGAATCGTAAGGCGCCAGTTGTAAGATCCGATATCGCGCGACCGCGCAACCGCGGAGCTCGGACGTAAAACCAACAGAAACGAGCGGCCTCAGAGAGAGAGAGAGAGAGAGAGACACACGTACCTTTTCGAGACGAAAAAACGACGTTGCGGTGGCGGAGGTTGGCACCTCGTCAGTAGGATTCCGCGAGTGTTGACTTTCGCGAGCTGCGGAATTCCAGAGCGAGGAACTCTCTTTTTTTTCCTTCTCTTTTCCCCGCGAGAGCGTCTTCCTTCTTCGCGCGTTGCCGCAACCGCTACCGCTCGCACGGTGAACGAGAACAACGGCGAGAGTGTGTTGTTGCTCGAATTTTAAGACTCCGGGCGGGCGCGTCGACCGGTCGCGCGCGATCGGCGAAAAATGAAGAAGAAAAAAAAAAAAAAAAAAAAAATGTTCGGCGCGTCCTTGGCGCGACACGTCGCGTCGTGGCGCTTCCACCAGCTTCCACGACAGACTACCTTGCACACCGCTCTCGACCGTGCCGCACCTCCTGTGATAACTGACACATTCAACCGTCGAGATACCATTACGGGCAATACTTTTACGCCTTTTACGGAAGCGTACGAAAAATTCGTCGTCCGCTAACGCCCTCTCTCGGTTCGGAAAACGACGCGGTCCGAATAAAGCGAAACAATCGTCGAGCAGAGAAGACGCGGTCGACATTGATAATCTTGTAATAAAAAAAAAAAAAAAAAAAAAAAAAATTTTATTCGTGCGCGCACGTCCGTTCGAGGTGTGAAAAATTGAGACGATGTTTTAACTATAACAAAATACTCTTCCACGGAGATGCGTGTGTGCGTAAAATTATCCTTTCTCGCACTTGATATTTGCTACTTTGTTCGATATCGGTCAGATCGACTTTTATCGTTTTTACGTTCTAAAGGATGTCGCTAGTTCCCACGCTCGCAAAAGTAGGATTGTAGTGTTTCCATCGTCTCTCCCTAGGTGCTGCTCTCTGAACGTGCGCGGAATCGTACGCGGAGAGTTGCCACGGAAGTTGCCAAAGGAAGATTGTTGCGATTGTATGTGCGATCAAAACAATGGTTAATTCGCGTTTATTTGTCGCGTCAGTTACGAATTTGTTAAACAATCATGGATTAGCAAGGTATGCTAGAAGTCGGTAACTTCTTTTCCTCGACGTTTTTAATCGCCAGCTGACACGCTGGCCTCTTAAAAACATGTTTTACAAACTTTCAGATTCACCTCGACAATCGTTAAAAGGGAGTACAGCGTCTTCCCATCTCACTTCATTCTACCGAAATTCAGAAAAGATGTGCAGGACGCTCTGTTTCAGAGCGAAGAGGCGAAGAAAATCGTCCACGAGCAAGTAAAACCGGCGACAGTGATCGACACGTGTTCCGAGTTCTACGACGCCAGAGTGATGTAAATTTCTTTCGAAACACTTTCCCGTCTTCTTTTTCACATTTACTTCCTGCGCTGATTTGTTTTTTTTTTTTCCGAAACTCTGTGTTTAGAAAATTCACCAACACTCTAATGAAAAACGGAAATAGAAGATTGGCGATGAATTTGATGAGCAAAACCTTCGACAGAATCAAAAAGTTTCAACTGGAGCGTTATCACAGGGCGAAAACGACAGAGGAGAAGGATAACATCGAACTGGATCCGTTGGTGGTTTTTCATCGCGCTCTCGACAATTGCATACCCATTTTACATTTAATACCGTGCAGAAAAGGTGGAATAACGTATCAGGTAACAATCACAGAGACAATTGTATTAATTACAAACAACAGTTGAAAACGTAAAACTAAAATCGATCTTTCTAGATACCCGTTCCAGTTACAGAACGAATGGCGCAACACAGAGCCATAAACTGGCTGATCGATGCTGCAAACGAGAAGGACAGAAATGCAAGATTTTACGACGCTTTGGCCAAAGAGTTGATATCCGCTTCTCTGAATCAGGTTTGTGGGTTGCAATCGATTTCCGCGACGACTTATACAAGACAATTGTAATGTAAACGTAATTGTTTGCGCAGGGTCGCGCCATTAGTTGGAAGCAAGAGCTGCACAAGAAGTGCCAAGCTAATCGAGCTTACGCGCACTTTAGATGGCTGTAGACAGGCACACGTGTACATAAATAAAAATGTTAAATCGTTTGACGTAGCACTTATTTATACAGCTATGTACATTTAGATATACAATACTATCAAATTATCATTCCCAGAACACATCTGAAAGCTTGAGTATCGAGAATTTGACCCTGTCTCACAAATAGCTTTAGCTTTAACTTTTGCGAGGAAAACGTCACTTTTTGAAACAGATAGTCGGTCACGCTGAACTGATTGTCCGACACGGGAAGGATATTGACCTGACTAATTTTGTGATCCGTTCTTCTTCCCCAATAATCCACGTAGGACAGTATCACTATTCCGTTATTGGGACGGAAGTAAATGTGCCCTATCAGATTGTTGCATACAATGCCGATGGAATGCAACCACACAGTCAAGATAATTCCTGCGGAGATGAAGCGAGAAAACAAATTACTTACGATACACAATTATGTAGACACAATTATTTTTAATATATTACAGTGAAGTAACACTTGTAATTGATGTTTTTTTTTTTTTTTTCTAGATAATTAAGACCGAAATTTAGTTTTTTGTACGGAATTTTACCAGTTCCTACTGTCACGATAGACAAGTTGGTGCTCAAGATCTCAGCGTTGTGAAGCGCGTATACCGCCGGTACGGTCAAAGAGACGAAGATCGTAAAGTGACGTTTCATTTTGTTCACGGCACTGGCGAGTTTGATGTGGGGAAACGTGTAGATCACTTTGAAATCGGGAAATTTCACCGAGACGATTTCCGTCGGCTCTTCATTTTTAACGGCAATGTGACTCAGTCTGCTGACTTGGGTTCTGATGTCGGTCAACGCGCGACACGAGGATCGTTCGCCGCAAATTCTCGTCAGCAACCGGGAATACATCGGGACGCATCGAAGATTTTTTTTTATCGTACGGCGGGTTCTCGCGATAGCGCTCGATTTTCGCGAGAAGGTTGGAAACATCATTAGGGTGGATTTTGCTCGACGACGCGATCGCAAGCCGAATTCGCAACGGCCTGGCGATATTGGTCGATTCGACCGATCAATCGATGCGATTGGTCGGTTCCGACAGACCGGTCGAGTCGCCCTGAACCGGCGAATTCTGGCGTTCTGAGGCGTTTATTTTGACAAGAGGATGACGAACATCGCCGATTTCGCAAATGTGTGTCAACCGTCGTCGCGGCTTCGGTGCGCGTCGTCACGCAAAAATATTTCGCGTCGGAGAGAAACTTTTCTCTCCTGGGAGGCCTGGGAGCGCGACCGCCGAAGGAGGCGTCTGCTGGGCTCTCTCGCGCGCGCATGCGCGACTCTTCTCCCTTTAACTCCCGTCACCGCCGTTAGCCATGTTCCACAAACGGAGCAGGCTTATCGTGCGAAAATGAGTCTCGCGGACGTGAGAACCGATCTGTCGTGCATTCGGTTGCGACGACGGTAAAAGGGAAGCGTCCGTGTTTTTCCGCGGCGCAAGTGGCATGTGTTCGCTTTCCTGGCGGGACATCGCGTGCAACAACGGTGGTGGTCGGAGGCGGTGGTGGTGATCTCCGCGGGCGAAAACGGCCCTTTTTCTCAGCGTCGGCACGCGACGGAGTCTGTGTGTGTCAACGGACCTGAGAGCCCCAATGGAGCCGCGTCCTCTCGCCGTCCTGTTGTTGACTCTACTGACAGCGCTCGCGAAGGGTAAGTTTTTTCTTTTTTTTTTTTTTTTTTTTTTTTTTTTGTGTTGTTTGTTTTTTCGCGACGTAGACGCGCATATTTCGTTCGAGGCAATCAATCGGGGGAATTACAAATTTCCCCGGCGATAAGCGGCGGGGCCCGCTTTATTGTTGTTATCTGCGAGATGATTTCCCGGTGCATTACCACCGAAAGACCGCGCGCCGAACAAACCAAAAGGAAATCCGCGCTGCGTCTCGCACACGTTCGACGGACCGAAAGTTCGTCGATCAATTTTTCAACGCGTTCGCGCGGAAAATTCGCCTCGCTCGTCTCGCGCGACTGATCCGTAGCTTAACTAGCGCGCGACTACCGATTCCGCGGCGAAAAGGTGTCCCCCCCGCGAGATTCGTCGCGCAACAACAAAATTGGAATGTAGGATCGATAGTTATTTAAAACACACGGATCTCGCTTCTTCGGTCGCATCGCACGTCTCTTTGTGTGTTCCGGGCGAAGTGAGCGTGTTGAGGTTCCCGACGGGAACGAGAAGAGAAGAAAGAGAGAAACGAGAAGCGAGCAAAACATCAAGTTCGCCGGCGGTTTTGGTTTTTCTCTTTTACTTATTTATTCGCCGAAGAAAGATTTCGCACCTGAGAAAAGATCCTGTTTTCAGTGTGTCGTGCGTAACATATTCATTTTGTTTTTTATTTTTCGAATTGCAAAAAAACGAAACTGACTCTCTCGATCGCGAGATGAGACCAGGCGAGATGATGCGAGCGATGAAATACGAATCCCATCGCGATCTTAATTGAACTACCAAGAAGAAGGGACTGATAATTGTACGAACACACACACACACTTGTTTGACGTGGAGAAGGTGTAATAAGTACATCGACATAAATTGGCGCAAATGTCAACCTCCTCTACGAGAACAAACGTTTTGTCCGTGGAGCGTTCGATTTTTCTTTAAGGCGCTTGAATCGATTGGTTTGTTTTTTTTTTTTTTTTTAGATTCGCGAGGACAAATTAACACTCGTTTCCGTTCGAGTTCGCTGCGAATAATCGCAACGATGAATATTAATCGTCCCGCAAGGCTATTTCTCTCCGATCGATTCTTTAAATACCGATTCAAGTACGCGACTCCGTGGATTTATTTTCAACGCGTCGGAGAGATCGCGATCTTATCCGATTATTTCTCGCTTGTTGTTTATTGACGCGCGCACGGCCGTAGCGAGAAAACTCGTGTCACCGCGCGATCCCATTTATCCACGCACACTCGGTTTGGAAGCGCATTTTCAGGAATCACGTACGGAAATCGTTTCACGACCCGAATTACGCGTGTCAGCTGCGTGAATTTGCATAATTCGATTGTTGCGCACCGACGACGCACCTTGCCGAGGGAACTCGAGAGTTGAGAGACCCTGGCGCAACGGGGATACTATTATTGATGCAGCGAGAGAAAGAGGGGGCGAGACCGGAGGGAGAGAGAGAGAGAGAGAGAGAGAGAAAGATTGCGTCTGTATAACACACGGGAGAGAGAGCACGGGGAGTTACTTCTTTCGGAGTAGTAGGTTTCCCATTGCGAGTATCGCAGACGAATTGATTCGCGGAATTAGTACCTTGTCACGTTCTCCGCTCTCTTTCTCTCTCTTTGAGCAGTTGCGAGATTAATCGATGTTTAACGATATTTGCCGTTTTCTAAGATCACAATAAATAGCATTAAATCTTTATTGTCTCGTGCTTTTGCTCGGCATGTAAAAACACCTTCGCTTTCGAGAAACGCGCGCGAGAACGCGGAACCGCCGCGAGATCAATTGAGAAACTCTCTAATTAGATTAACTCTAATTGCAAGCGACGTGGCGCAATTAGGCCCCGTGTACTGTCACGTACACGACGGACCAATAGAGATTTTAATACGTCTCGGGAGAAAGAGAAGAGAAAGAGAGCGAAATCGATGTTGTGTTGTTACGTCGTGTGTTACGTCGAACGCACGAACAAGCGCGTCTCCGGGCGCGCGACAATGGGACGCGGTGCCAGTGCCCTTCAAGTAATCGCGAGCGGACGACATAAATTGACGTCGCCCGGAGAGAGGGGGGTCCGCAGCATTGTTGCGAGTTCACGTATTAAGGATTCAACAACGAGGTGGAGGGTTTTACCGGCGACGAAGAACGGCGAGAAGAGAAAGAGAGAATACGTTCCTCTTCGGGGCTTGTTGCACGCGTCGCGCGCGGCGGTTTATCGCGCTCGCAAATCGCGCGCGCGGTAAACATCCGAAACTCTCTCGCTCTCTGTGTGTCCGGCGATGTCTATCTCCGCGACACGGCGAGACCCGTGCGATGATGACGGTCGCGGGCTTTCTCTCTCTCTCTCTCTCTTCTCTTCTTCTTGTGTATCTTGGCGCCGCCGCCGCTCGCGTTCCCGTCCTTTTCCGCGATGCACGCATTTATTTCGTCCGAAATCTCCTCCTCTCCTCCGCAGCACGTGTGCGCGAGAAGAAAAGCGCGCCGTGTATTCACCTCCCGTGTATTCACCCTCATATATTTAGAATTTACGTTGCGGCCGCGCGACATTTCGAATTTTCCGCGTAGCGGGAACAATTTTGCTGGAACAGCGAGAAAATTAGTTACTACGTGCGCAAGAAAAAATCGGCCGGATCTATTGAACCTTTTGTTTCGCCGCAAAAGAAAACATGTTTTGGCGAAACAAAATATTCAACGGAGTTGGCGAATTTTTTTTATTGGTCGTATAATAGCAAAACTTCTCCGTGGATTGAATTAAGTTCGAAAAGTAAACGGCGTTACCTCGCTTCGATCTCATCTCAGGCGTCTGCAATGGGTGGTTTCCGCGGGGAAAGTCTCCGTTTGTGTCACGACGATTGAAAAAAAAAAAAAAAAAAATAGCCGCAATATTTGCGAAAAAAATCTCTCGTTGCTTCGGATTCGCCCTTCCTCCTCGTCGCTTCGAAATTCGACGTGGAGATTTATTTTTTTCCGCCTGAAAATAGAGAGACACGCTCTCTTTAGATTTCCTTCGACTCGCGTCGTGGTCTTTGTTGGGTCGGTTTTCCGCGCGTGTTCGGAATCGCCTCGCCGCCGTGCCACAGTGTGGTATCGGTGAAAGCCACGGCATCTCGCGCGAAATTATATTCCGTTCACGACTGTTCTCGCGCACGTATCTGGTCGCCGTGTTAAATGTTGCATTACGCGACGACAAACACCGCTCGTAATACGTTACTCGCTCGTCGTCACATTTTTCTACTTCCAGGTCGTTACGAATCTCTTTGCCGGTAGTTTTTCCCGCGATAACGATAGTCGACGCTTATGTAAGATGATATACGTATAATATGATACAATATATATATTTTGTTTTTATTGGTCGTATCAAGACAAAGCTCGCGATATGGAGAAAATTTACATTGCGCGAGCAGGCGAACGGAAAAACTGCTACCAAGTTTAACCCTCCTCAAAAAATACAATATAACATTTAGTTTAAAGAAAATAATCGAGAGAAACAGAGAGCTATATATAAGCTAGAACATAAAGCAAAATAATTGGTGAGGCGACTGCACGGAATGCAGGAAGTGTCCGAGCCCGACTCCCGGTCTAGATGTTTTTTCGTTTTTTAATTTTATGAGCGTGCAAAATGGATAAATAATTTGAATACTCGAGATGCAAAATTAACAACAAGTTTAAAAATCTATTTGCACGCACATCCGGCACATTGATCGTAAAATATCCGCTAGTTGGACACACTGTCACGAGCTTGAAATTTTTATAAAACAAAATGTCTCCTGACAAATTCCTCAGTCACAACCTCCTAAAAAATAAAAAAAAAATAAATAAAAAAAAAAAAGAGATGAGGGGATCAGCAGAATGCGTGTTGTAAAACTTAATCGGCGCAAAAGAAAAAAACTGTGAAATCCAGCAGGACAATGAATAGGACAGTAAATTCTGTGATTTAGCGAACGGTGAATCGCAATGAAAGTCAAGGTTTTTAACGAGGTAAAGGCTCTTAAATAAGGATTAGTTTCAATGTGAAGGACACAATACAAAATATTCTTGTTACGCTTTTTTGTGCAATACTTTTCCTAAATTTTGCTGCAAAATTTTTGACGTATTAATTTTCTCTCGTCTAATGTTGACAACGTTTTTTTTTTCAAATTATTCGCCACTTTTAGGCAAAACATTTGTTACTTTCTCACGCTTCCACCGACATTATTTTGGGTAATAACGTCGCGCGATGTTAATAATAAATGCCGTTCCGTTTCATCGAAACGCGCGCGCTCAATATGCCCGACGTAAAGGATCCGTTTCCGGTCGATCGGGGTGGTAAAAATTTTTAACAATGAGAGACACACGGGGGGGGGAGGGGGGTTCTGTCTCGACGGACATAGAAAGAGCGAGAGAGACGTTTGTTCAAATAAAACCTGTTATCCCCAGCTCGGCGGCAGAAACTTGTCCTGTGCCGACATGCCGCGGAATAATTATGAGCCGTACAAATAGTAGACCGTCATGTACTTTAAACGGCGCACAATGGTGCGCCGGTGCGCCTAATTTCCGTTCGTCCGTCCGTCCGTGCATAATACGTCTTTTCCGTCGGATCTTTATAAAAAGAGATCCCGCGCTGCAGGATTTATAATATAATTCTACCTGCATAAAACGTAACGAGACGTCTTCTGAAGAACTCGTTGAAGAACCACAAGCTGTGCGTATAGAAAATTTATTATTTCAGGCGATTTCTCGTCGCTCTCTCTCTCTGAAATGACTGCAAATGTCGCGCTTCGACGATCAAAGAATATCTCATGTAGCTGTGCAAAATACTCAACTATCAAAATATTCCGTTTGTAAATACATATACCACAGTTTGTTGTTTATTTTTTGTTTAATTATATTTTTATTATATTTTTTGTTTAATTTAACGTGAGATTTTTTTAGCGCCGCGTTGCCTGTCACGTGAGAGCGCGTGTTGGTTTCGATACACGTACGTGTATATTTATCGTCTTCGAACTCACTTCGGGACAAATCCGCGTACGGGATACCCGGGGTACCGCTGCGATGTCGTAAGCCGCCCACGCAACTCGCACACCAAAGAAATCCCATCACGCACGCTGGAATCCGCGCGCTCGTTTCGAACACACATCGCGCGCACCGAAGAGACATTTCTCGTGTTTCGCGAGAAAGTGAGTGCGGAATTCGTGTGTTGTATATTTTTTTAGCGCGCGTTTTTTCTCACGAAATTCCCCTTATTATCATTCTTAAATGTTTTCAAGTAATTTACATCAATCGTACATACTGTTGTTATCGTGTATTGTCGTCACGGAAGTCACATAATATAGAACTCGCGCGAACAAAAGGATTTTTAAGCTCTCCCCGATGACGTGTAAATCTCATCTCGCTCGCTACACGGAACGTCGTTCAAAACTCGGGGGTTGTAAACTTTTTTTTTTTTATCGGAGATTTCGTCGACGGAGAATGCGAGAGAGGGCGAAACTTTAGCGCGCGCGGAGTATATTATCATAAAGTCTCCCCAGAGACTTCCGTTAAAGGTTCCCCCGTGATAGAGTAAAGAGAAGAAGGAGGAAGAGGAGGAGGAGGAACGCTTAGTCGACAGCGGAAATGACAGCGGCTGGAAGAAATACGATTTGTCGGATTCTCGCTTTGGCGATCGGCGAACAGCGTGATTTGAGGGGGGACGTTGTCGGTCTTCCCCGGTGGGGTCGGACTCTCCGATATCGGTGAACGATTGATTGAATCTCGCGTCGACGACTATCTTTCTCCCTCTCGCGTTTTATCAATATTTATGAGACACCCCGTAGACGCCCCCGGCGCGCGTGTACCTCGCCTCCGCTTCACGGTCTGTTCGTCACATGTCGAGTACTTTTACCGCACATTTTCAACATTCTTCCCCTTAGCGCAGGGAGGGAGGGCGGGGTGAGGCACGCACAGCGCCTTTAAGGCGGTCTTGGAGTTTCGCGCGCATATTAATCCTCGTCGCGCAAAAATTCCCGGAGATTTATATCGTTCCGCAAAACTTCAACACGCACGGCCCGGCGCGTTCGTTAGGGCCCTGTGTGTTAGCGAAATTGAATTTAGTTGGCACATCCTAAAAAAAAAAAAAAAAAAGGGTTCTCGCACATTTTCGCGCGAAAGTCCTGGTTTTCTTACTTGTAGATTATTTTTAAAAATTATTTTGGTTGCTTCGGTTACTCCGATAAACCGATTTGACGGTTTTACATTAGAGAGTTGAACACTGAAAGTAACGTGGTGGTTTGCTTTTGTGAACGATTTCAACTCGCCGCTGAAAAGATGCGCCGGAGCGTGTTGTACATTCTCGAACGAGTATTTCAATTGTTCCAACATTTGTCTTCGTTATGCAAGAGTAAAGTTATGCGAAGATAAGTATTATTTACATGCCACTGTTTGCGGGGAAAAAAAAGCCGCCGCGCTTCTCTCTGCGGAAAATCGCGGAATCGGAGAAGAGCGCGGCAATCGGGGAGGGCGCGCTTTTATCTCTCGCTATCCAACGTCCGTATCGCGACGAGATGATGATTTTTTTTTTTTCCGCGGTAGTTTGAGCGGAAACAAACATTTAATGTTGATAAGGAATCTTCGCCTGTGCGCGAAGCCATCCGATACGCGGTAATCTTCGTTCGCGATAGCAGTTTCTATACCTATGATATTTCTCCGCGATCGGCCGTTATGAGAAAATTGATATTAATATTTCGCGAGATTTAATCGGCGACTCTTGTTGAACCCGAAGTTGAAAACTCGAGATAAAAATTGCGATCAATGCAATTGACCCAACTATACCTACGGTATTTCAATTTCTTTTTTTTTTTTTTTTATTCTGCAAAGCCCGTCAGTTCGCAGTTTATGGCCGTACGTGGCTCGGGACGAATTCGTGAATACCCGATGGACTCTCGGCCTGCAAGGTGCAGTGATCGCGCGGATTTATCTCGTGTATATATATATATATATATACAATACACACACACATTATAATAGTTCCCTCGGTTTATTTTCGGTATCCCGTGCAGTAGGTTGTCGCTCGTACTCGTAAATCAAACGGCGCACCGTCAAATGGTTTATTTTCCTGTCGAGCGAGCGTCGCGGCGCTATGTCGGCGCCCGAATAGTTTATGCCAGCCGATTTCTTTTTCGTCCTTTCGTCTTTTCCTGCGCGTTTTCCTTTTCCTGGGAAAAAAATAAAAAATAAAAAACAGCGCAGGACACCGAAACACACACACACACAGTCCCTGAACTTGAAAAGTGCGCGCGGAAACGCGTGAGAAAGGAGCGGAAAGGAAACAATGAAATGTATTTTTCGTAGCTAATTGTACGATTTTTTTCTTTCGCGGTAATACGGGGTTGTGATAATGTGATGCAGCTCACTTGTACGAGTGCGTGAAAAGAAATTACTTTTAAAAAATTCCTTGATATATTGCGACGTAAGAGAGACATTGTGTGCAGATAACGTGAAGTTAAAAGATGTTTTGTACACACACACACACACACACACTGAAATGAAAGAAAAAATTATTTCAAGAAATCCGTGACGTTGTATACATATCGCGATGTAATTGTACGCGAGAGACATTGTGTGCAGATAACACGAGGAGAGGTTTACGCGCATACATGCAGGCTGTAAAACGAGATTGCGGTTTTGCCGACTACCTATATATATACAACGGAAGTGAGTGAAATTCAAAGAGAAAAAGAGAGAGAGAGAGAGATATGCAAAAAAGAATGAAAGAATGTGCGCTTGTTGGAAAACCATATGCCGCGTGACTATCGAATTTATCATTTGAAATTTATTGCGTCGTCTCTCTCGTATCTCACTGACACAATTATCTCCGTTAAAGGCCTATTTGCCAACTAGTGATAAATGATGAGGATCGATGAATATTGACAATGTGCAATTTCTAATTTCGTGGTTTGTTTTTTTTTTTTTCTTACTGCGTTTTGCCAACACGACGCAATCGATGATTCGATAATGTATCCGCGTGTGTTCTTTCGCAAATCTCGCGTGCAAATAAAAAAATCGTACGTAAAAATTCGTATACTCACATTGTGTACGTCCGTCTGTGTGACAATGCAATGAGGTTTACTATTTGTTTCTTTGAACTTTTTTAATCGCGTTTTCCGTGCTTGTTCGAGCACGGAACTCGGTCTCCCACACCTGATCTCACCGCGCAACGGCGCGAGCAATAATTAACGTTCGCTCCGATCTCGGAGATATCACGTTGATAAAACGCGCCAACGATAGGCGATTCAATTTTCTCGCTGATTTTTTCCTCCAACGCCCACGATGCGCGTTCGATAATGGCCGGGTCATCGTTGATTTGATCCGGGGGAAATTTCTTCTTTCTCGCTCGCTCCCGCTCGAAAGTGCGTGATGGACCACCGTGCGAGCGTGAAACTATAACCCAATAACCGCCATCAAGCGGCTCTCTCAATCACGGCAGAGAGAGAGAGAGAGAGAGAGAGAGAGAGAGAGAGAGACGGAGAATACGAGATCTCCGGAGAGCTCCAATTTCGGTGCTTGCGGTTGCGGGGAAAATGTTGGGCAATTCGAAACTGTAACTCAATCACTCATGCCAAGGCTTTCAATTGGAAATCTAGTACAGTAGAATTTCGTGTATTTCGATTCAACTACAGATATCAGCCGAGATAGAGAGAGATAGAGAGCGATTGCCCCCTTACTTCTCCAAAAGGGTCGAGCGATCGCACAATCGCGCGGGAGCAAAACAGAAATCATTCCAACAGAGATTTCCTTCTCGTGAGCGCGGGATTGTTGGAAATTGCGCGCTTTTGCACGTGAAAAAAAAAAATAACGGAACGATAATCGATGTTACACGCACACCACGCGGAGAAAGGGGATTACTATCGATTACTCGACCTCGCAAACACGTGGCGTTATAATCAAGGATATAATGAAACTGTTAGAGTCAAGTTGAACTCAAAGACATTATTCCGCGCTTTGTTCGCCGTATCGAGCAACGACGGTTCGGACTCAGCCGATATCAGACTCGCTTATCTGTCTCACCCTATCGTCTCTCGGACAACCCCCTTGTAAGTTCGATGCGACTTCTCTTTCCGTTATTCTTTCCTCTCGTTGTTTTCGTCACCCTTCACTTAAGTGACGTTCCATTATTAGTGAACAGAGTTCATCGGCTACATCAGTTTCTTAAGAGGATGCTGAACCATCCTGTTTTATCATCCTAATATGAATTGTAGTTTCCGGAGTTTTGTCGTACTTACTGCACAAATTAGAAAAGAAGGTTCTCCAAATTAAAAGAAAATAGTCTAAAGACTCACTGCAGGTAATAAATGTTTCTGAAACGAAAAAAGGTTTTAGGTTTGAAGTTTAGGTTAGG